>BMAO01001990.1:0-155297 GCA_019973975.1 Trichonephila clavata
TTAAATTTATTCATAGTGGATCCCTATTCAACAAAAGAAACATGCTTAACAAATTTCAAGTATATGGGTCTAACAATTAAAAACAGGAATTTTTTTCTGTAACTCCTCTTGACCCCTCGCAAACATCTTTGGGGGTCAATTTTCATTTTACACTTTGTTAGAGGAACTCTATTTCATGAAAGGAACATGCCTACCAATTTTCAAGCAGGATGATCAAGTAGTTTAAAAATGGAAATATTTATCGATTACGCCTCTTAATCTCCCGAAATTAAACTTAGTAGTTGATATTCGCGAAACCCATTTTGTAGTGGTTCTCTACTTTACAAAAGGAATCTGCTTATATCAAATTTCAAGACTGTACGTCTAACAGTTTAAAAATGGGGATAATTGTCTATAACGCCACTTGAGCCCCCGCAACGCCACTTCTGGGTCTGTTTTCACAAAACCCATTTTGTAGGGGAATTGTACTCTATGAAAGGAATCTGCTTAGCAAAATTTGAAGACTGTGCGTCCAATTAATTAAAAATGCAAAAAAATTATCAATAACGCCCCTTGAACCCCCGCAACACCACCTAGGGGTCGATTTTCACAAAACACATTTTGCAGTGTATTTATATCCTATGAGAGGAATCTTCTAACCAAATTTCAAGACTGTGAGTCTAATAGTTTAAAAAAAAGAAATAATTATTTATATCTGCCCTTAACACCCCTTAACACCCCTTGGGGGTCAATTTTCTCCAAACCCGTTTTTGTAGCGGATATTTACTCCATGAAAGAAAGATTCCTACCAATTTTCAAGCAGGTAGGTCAAATAGTTTAAAAACGAAAATATTTATCTCTTACGCCACTTATTCCCCTGCAACGCCACTTAGAGGTCTGTTTTCACAAAACCTTCTTATAGCTGATCTCTACTCTATGAAAGAAATCTCTTTATCAAATATAAAGACTGTGCGTCTAATAGTTTAAAAATGGAAATAATTATCTAGAACGCCCCTTAAGTCCCCTCAACGCCACTTGGGGCAATGTTCACGAAACCCATTTTTAGCGTATCTCTACCCTATGAGAGGAATCTGCTTACTAAGTTTCAAGACTGTGCGTCTAATAACTTAAAAATAGGAATTTATAACGCCCTTAAACCCCCCGCCCCGCAACACCCCTTGGGGGGTCAATTTTCCCAAAAACCCATTTTGTAGCGGATATTTACTCCAGGAAAGAAACTTACCTACCAATTTTCAAGCAGGTAGGTGAAGTAGTTTAAAAACGGATATATTTATCTATTACGTCCTTAATCCCCCGCAACGCCACTTAGAAGTCTGTTTTCACAAAATCCGTTTTGTAACTGATCATTATTCTACGAAAGGAATCTATATATCAAATATAAAGACAGTGCGTCAAATAGTTTAAAAATGGAAATAATTATCTATAACGCCCCTAAGCCCCTGCAACGCCACTTAGGGGTCGATTTTCACCAAACTCATTTTGTAGCGGATCTCTACTCTCTGAAAGGAATCGCTTACCCAATTTCAAGATTGTACATCAAGTAGTTTAAACATGGAAACAATTATTATTAAAGCCCTTAACCCCCGTAACGCCCTTGCGTTTCGAATTTCGGAAAATCCTTTCTTAGCTGATGTCTACTCTATCAAAGGAACATGTTTACCAAATTTCAAGTCTGTAGGTTGAATAGTTCCAGAGATTTCGTGATTAGTCAGTCAGTCAGTCAGTCAGTCAGTCAGTCAGTCAGTCAGTGAGTCAGTCAGTGAGTGAGTCGCTTTTCTCCTTTATATATATAGATATAAATGTTTCTACTGCTGTTTAAAGAGTAATTTATTTTTAAAGTATAGTCCTAGACTTCAAGAGCTATCCTCTTGTACGCTACTATAGAATTTATTCACTAGTAAAATACGATGATGATGTGTAAAAATGTGCCTTAAAATTTCCAAAATCCTTTACTTACTAATCCTACCTTTTTTGTCCCTTACCAGGGCTGGCTCTAGCAGTTTTGACGCCCCGGAAAAAAAATGAAAAATGCCCCCACCCCCTCTTTCCAAAGCAAAAAAATTATAATTAAAAAAGATCAATTGTTCACATAGATGCATACATATAAAACTTGAATAATTCTTGAGAACAGAAAGGCTGTGTGTGTGTGTGTGTGTGTGTGTGTGTGTGTGTGTGTGTGTGTGGTGTGTGTGTGTGTGTGTGTGTGTGTGTGTGTGTGTGTGTGTGCGTGTGTGTGCGTGTGTGTGTGGTGTGTGTGTGTGTGTGTGTGTGTGTGCGTGTGTGTGTGTGGGGGTGGGTGTGCATTATTTTAAGTTATTCAGAACTTATTATTTCAAGCGAGTAAAATGTAAGAGAAATCGACCTATTCAGCAGGCTAATTTCTTCACAAAAGGACCTACTGATGGTAGGGATCCCAAGCGTTTATTTTAACTTTTTGTAACTACACTCAAGACTGAAATAAAACATCTCCTTTGGCTCTCTATCTACCAAAAACTCTTATTACCCCTGTCTCCTTTTGGATAGCTGACACTGAACATCGTATGGGGAAAAGGAATGTCTGTAGTGACCCCACTCCGAGATGGAGAGACAGTTGGGAAAGATATGTAAACATTTGAAATTTCATGATTTAACATATACTCCCGCCTCGAACCCTTGAAGTTTCAACACAAAATAAAACTGACGTTATACATATTGAGTACAAAATAAGGGAACGTTGAATGAAATATCAAATTCACACCCAACAATATTTCAGAAAGTACATCAAATTCGATCCAAATGCCGCCACGGACAGAAGTCCGGTTTGTCCAGCCCTAGAGCCGCCCCTTTCATTACTTCACTTTTGTAAAAAAGCACAATTTGAACAATTCAATATAATTTTCATACATGGCTGATTGGTTCTAATCAAGCTTACTCTAAAACTACATGAGAGCTGATGAAAGACAGCTTTTGAAATTTATAGCCTATGTTCATTACCACACGGGAAAAAAGACAAAAAAACTATAATTTTATTAATTTTAATTTTTAATATTAATAATATTAAAATACAATTTTATATTCAATTAATGTTAATGGTTAAATTAATATCACCTTAAGGTATCTGACTACGTTTGGAGACAAGTTTTCTAAAATGCCATGAGATTAGAAATTTTATGTTATTTTTTTGATGTTTATGACTTAAATTAATGAAAAACATCAGTTGAAAAATTAGATAATTATTAAATTTATGTTTTTTAGGTAAAATTTTTTGAAAATTATATCGAAATTCAAAACACTCTAGACGGAATTCAAAGCCTTTTTTTTAAAAATTTTTCTACACAACATACTTAACATACTTATAAATGCAATGAACTAAAATCTAAGATATATTCAAATTTACCAAAAAATGATAGCTCATTGCACATTTTCTTATAGAAAATTTTATAAAATGCATGATGTTCGTAACAATAAGCTGATAAAATTTTTTTAAAAACTATTGATGTTAGAGCTTAATCCTTAATTAATTGCCTTTTATTATATTTTAAATAACATGCACGCAAAATATGAAAGAAATACATTCATAAGTTTTTGAGATATCAGATTTTAATTAACTTAGACAAAAAAAATGCAATCTTCATAAAAGTTTTTATTCGTATTTTACTAAAATAATGTTTAACATCAGATGTTTAAAATTCACATTTATAGTGTGTTGAACTTCCTCTTTCTTTATCTTATTAAACTTTTACTTTCTAGCTGCACGATTTTTTATGCCTACATAAAATGGCAAGGATAACAAAAAATTTAATTTAACTCAGACATTGATTCAGTAACGTAGGCAGAACCTTAATATCTTTAGCCCTCACTTTACAACAGAACAAAAGTTATACCTCTCTTAACACCTAAAAGAGAAGTAAATGCAATAATAATAGGTTTTTTACTAAAAACAGTTAATTTAACTAATAACAAATAATTTTCTTGTCATAATTTTTTTTTGTGCGCGTAACAGATTTTTCAATTTAAAAGTAGTTTATGTTTGAAATTTCATAAAATTCTGTACTTAAGTTACCGAGTTAAAAAAATGATCACCTCCAATATTAATTGAAATGTTTTAAATATTTGATATGTTCAACTAAAATTTCTTACAAGATGTTTGATAAGTTTATATCTATAGATTACAAAAATATATTGCTAAGTTTTAATATATATAGTATATTAAAACATTATATCAATCTATAATTTTTTCTCTCAATTCCTAAACATTTGGGGGGGGGGGAATAGAGAAAAAATAATATATTTGTTAAAATTTAAATCGTTACATTTATTATTAAAATAGTATATTATATACTAAAAAATATTAAAATTATGAATTGTCAAATTGTTTTATGTAAGAAAATCGTATAGCAACATCTCAAAGTCTTAGATATTTTGATTCCTCATTTCATAAAACCCTTAATATCCAAATATCTTACAAATGCCTCCGATAGTTCAGAGAAAATACCCAAAATTAAATTTACCATCAATGAAAGGACAGTGTGAAAAACCTGTTTATAAAGTTTCATTATTAATTCTCTTATAACGCAGTAATTGAAAATGGGAGGGGGGGATATTATAAATCATTTTAGCAAAGTAATTTGGTGCATATTCCGTGAACTAATTACCTTACCTAAGTATCTCTGGAATTAATTATTAGATTTGAAAGAAATTCGAAACTGGATATTCACAGATGGATCTCTATCTAACTCTGTAAAAAATAGATTCTGTACAGACAGCATTTTTGCTCAAGTTAATTAATTACGATAAATGAGTTAATTAATTCCTTAACACCATAATTTAATTCTCTTTTGAAGTATTAAAAAAAGTTATACAAATTTTATTCACTTTCGATGAGAATTTAATTACTTGTATAAAAGGAGGAAATATGAGACGCGCTTCATACACTGAAGTTGCCGAAAGTGTTGATAAATTCTGGAAAAGTGTTAAAGTGTCCACCATCCGATCGGGATTTATAAAAGCCGGGATTGTTAGTGAAAGCGAGGAAATCACTGACAGTGAAGATAGTGATGCTGAAAATGAACTTTCGGACACTCTTCCCGAAAATATATTAGAACTGTTTAATTCTGATACCGATGAATCGGACTTTGAAGGTTTTCGTTAATGTAGTAGAATGTGTGATTAATTAATATATGATTAATTAGTAAGCACTGTTTTTTATTTGTATTTAGTGTTTTATTTCTGAAGGTATATTAGTAAGGAAGTACTTTTTTTCCATTTATACTTAGTTCTTTGTTTCTAAAATACATTAATATTGCCGTATTAAAATAACGTAATTTCGGACGTATAGTCCGCGGACTATCTAGTGGTGCGGACTATCTGACGATTTTTGAAATTTTTTTTATATAAAATCGTGTCTGCGGACTATACGTGCGAAATTACGGTATATATATATATATGTACAGTGGCGCACACATGAATTTTTCAAGAGGGGACGGGGGTCCAGGATCAAAAGTCTATCATTCTCATATCATACTCCAATACGCCACCCAACATATTCTTTTGATTTTGTTGATTTTCAAGAACAAAAAACTGTAAAAAATCAATTATTGAATAAATAATTAGCATTAATTAATATAATTAGTCATTAACAACAAATGCTTAATTAATTTTTACGTACTATATACTTATATATGACATTTCTCATAATATTTCTTCCTTTCCCTATGACCCAGTGTATAGGCAAACTACAGGTGATGGTTGACTCGTCAAAAAACTTTGTTTTAACCTGCAATCTTGGTTCCTAAAACCAAGAGTTTGTTAATGTACTATTGTGGCTAATTTTTCTTATTGTCTTGACTGGTTATACTTAGGTTAATAACAATTTGTATATATTTAGAGATATACATCTATATATAAACCTATAATTTTGCCGGAGTCATCAAAAGCGGTGTTACAACCAATTATGATAGTCAGTAGCTGTCATTGCACATTGTTCAGCAATTAATGCTGCTTCGGTCTCGGTGTAGGCGACCTTCAGATTAGTGTATGGAGGCCAAAAGATATGGACCAAAAACCGATTAATACCTGGTGTTGCTGTTACTTATGATTAATACCCGATCTGACTACGTCAGATCGAGGCCCACGAAATTCATCATGGCAACGGGCTAGATCTACGCCTATCGTTAGCCTAAGCTTTGAGCCCCCATGAAGGTGACAGTACGATTGTGCTCGGTACAACACGATAGATGGCGACACCGTTCGGACCCACTGATTCAACAAGCACGTACTCCGTGTTTACTCGGAGGGCATTTGGTGACATCGGGCATAGAACCCAGGCCTTCCGGTCTGGATTCCGATGTTTTAACCACTAGGCTACCCACGGCCCTAATACATGGTAGAATGTACAGTACGACAATATTAAGAAACTTTATTATTTACTTATATATGCATTGATATATTATTCCCTTACATCGCTACCAGGCATTACTGACAATTGCTGATTATTTAATGTGCATTTGCTGCTCGCTGACAGGCTTACTGTTTTGAAATTTTAATCATTTCATTATTTGTGTATGAGCTTTACACGTATTCAATTTCAATAAAAAACAATCGCTTTTTTCGTTTTCTCAAAGAGTGTATTTAGAATTTCCAAAAATGTTCCCAAAAGTTTTAGGTCACACAATTTTTTTAAATCTTGCATAACCCATTCCTTTTTTTTTAATTGATAAATCCTTTTATTTTTCTTCGAATGGACATAATCTTAGTTTGGCTTATTTGCTCAAAATGTCTATTTGAACCGTTTTGTCGTCTATTTGTCGTTTACATATAATTTGACTCAAGATAGGAAATAGATGCTTTAATTCGATATTTAAAAAAAAAAAAACCTCTATTTCGTAAGAAGCACAAAAATTAAATACTTGTTTTGAAAAAAAAACCAGTTTTCATACTTATAATCAAGCACAAGCCGAAATTTCTTGAAGACGTTGAAAAATGATCCGTACAATGTGTGTTTTAAAAAAATCTTTATGCAATTACTTGAAAATCTTCTAAAACTATCCCTAAAAAGGATAATACTTAAACACATCCTATGTTTACTCATTCAATAACGATATTGTAATAAATTTAAATCAAATTTAAAATTTATATATTTTTATCTTACCTATATTATTTACCATTGAACTTTTATCCGTTACACAAAAGCCAAGAATACAAAAGCTGCCTACTTGAGGCGTGTCCAAAAGACAAGTGACAATGTCGGCAGTTCTCTAAAGACCAATCTCCTTTCAAAACATTCATTTCTCTTCCCGAATACAATAGATGACACCTTGTACTTAAGTCGGCAGTATTGAGACACTTCCATACCATATATAGTCATGAGGTTTGACACTGGTACACTTCGAGAAATAAATATTCCCAAAATATCTGCTGCCAAGCAAAACCGTTTTTAAAAAGATATCTTCATGACAGAGACATGCCTTTTGGATAACAATACATGCCGAAAAATGGGCGTTTTGAAGAGATATTCTAACCTGATGATTTATTTATAAATGCTTACCTAAGCGAAATTCTTGCGCCTCCCCATCTCAGGACCATCAAGACCATTCAATGTCAGTAATAAAAAAAGAGCCCCTTTTTTATTAGTTTATACGAAAGAAGTGATAAAGAAGTATCTACTACAAGAATAATTTCTATACTTATGAGGAATACTTTTCGTACACACTCACGAATACTGTTATCAGTAATAAATTATAATTGACTTATTTGTTAGTTTAACTTATACGATACTATGCAATAGATATTAGAGACTTAAAATTAAATTTTCTTTCGATCTTTAACAATTTAAATCAAAATAAGGTTAACGATACAAAATTCAGAGTGAAATAAATTTTAGGTTATTGTACAGAACATGATATCCTCGCGTCCCAAACTTATCTAAAAAACTTTCTTTTATAAATTAAAAACTATATAAGTGTTCATTTTCTAGTTTTTAATGTCAGAAATTGTTACACAAAAATAAAGTTAACAAAAATCCGTAAATGACTATAAATAAATTAATAGAGTAAATGTGTGTCTATTGTTATTCCTTTTAAGTGAATAATTTATTGGACTCGTTCAGTTTAATGTATATTCTATGAAATTCATCAAAATTCTTTTGGTTTCGTTGTTGTTGTTGTTGCTAATGCCACCTGTCTGACGTAATCAGATCGAGGCCCACGAAATTCATCATGACATCAGGCTATATTGTACGCCTGTCGTTAACCGTAGCTTTGCACACCATGCAGGCGACAGTATGATTTGGCTCGGTTCTACCAAAATTTTGAGGGAGAACACCGTGGGAGTATATATATATATATATATATATATATATATATATATTTGCTGGCCACCGTAAATGCAACACCAAGAAAGACAAAAGATAGCACAACAAAATTTATTTTGTAGATAACATGTTGACCAAGTATCAAATGATTAAATTTATAGACTTCTGGGAAGTGTGGTTCTTGCCAGAATCAGTAGCCTGAGTAGCCGCCATTGTTGGAGATCACCGCTGCCACACGCCTCGGCATTGATTCAAAGAGACTTTGGATGTGTTCTTGGGAAACAGCAGACCAAGCAGCTTCCACACATTGCCAAAGTTGATCTGGTGCGGCAGCTGGGGGTGTAATCTGGGTCAATCGTTGAGCAACCATGGACCACATGTTTTCTATCGGCGAAAGATCCGGAGAGCGAGCTGGCCAGGGAAGCAATTCAATCTGGTGATTGACGAAGAACCTTTGGACAATGCGTGCCACGTGTGGTCGCGCATTATCCTGTTCAAATATGGCTGTGGCCAAGCCCTGAAGTTAAGGAAGGACAACTGGCTCCAATACCTCGGAGATGTAGCGCTGGCTGTTTAAAGTACCGGCAATGCGTACTAGAGCAGTGCGAGAGAGAGATCCAATACCACCCCATACAATAATACCCGGTGCAGGACCAGTGTGGCGGTGCATAACGCAGCTGTTCAGCATCCTCTCTCCACGGTGTCTCCAGACTAGAATCCGACCATCGTGGTGTTGCAGACAGATGCGTGACTCGTCAGTAAAGACAACTTCATTCCATTCTGTCCCCCACATCCTTCTTTCATCGCACCATTGGCGGCGGAGACGTCTGTGGTTGTGTTTCAAGGGTAGACCAAGCAATGTACGTCTTGCGGACAGACCACTCTACTGTAAATGGCGTCGAATGGTACGTGCAGACACCGAAGGATGCGTTACAGACTCAATGTTCTATGCCTTGGTTCGTGATGTGACTGAGCGATCCGTCACTGCCATGCGCACAATTTGTCTGTCCTCACGTGAAGTGGTGCACTGAGGTGGATGCGATCGACCACGTCGGTGCGACGTACCCTCCTGGTTCCAACGGTCACATATCCGCATTACAGTTGTTTGGTTTTGACCAACACGACAACCGATTTCCCTGAAAGATAATCCACAATCTCGGTAGGCCACTATCCTTTCTCTGTCTAACTCGGATACTTGATCAAAAGCTGATCGCTGTTTTCTACGAGACATAACTGATCGTTTTTTGAAAAAACCACAAGAAAAACACAATTGCCGAACTTGAAATCGTCGAAATCTCCAAGCCTTAAATAGCGCTTTGAGGTGGCGCCACAGGCGCGAGTGATGTGTGTCTGCGCTGAAATTCTAATCATTTGCATATCTCACCTCCGCTAATGCAGGTTGTAAATTTCATGTTATTTGCGTGTTTCTTTCCGCGTGTTGCATTTACGGTGGCCAGCAGTGTATATAGTCAGGGGCTTCCCACCTCTCCTCCCTTTCCACCAACCTCACAAAAGGACTTACGGCTCGACAGCTATTTAGATCAGTGATCCCTAACCTTTTTACTGCCGTGGACCGTTCAACATTTGATAATTTTACCACGGACCGTTGAGAATTGCGGGGGGGGGGGGAGGTTGATTGTTTATATTTTAGATTATTTTTATTTAATAACTTTAATTTAATTCTATTTAAACAAGCCTTCAGTATAAAATACAATCACACAAAAAGTGAGCATAAAGAGCTTTAACATGGAATAAAAGAGATTTTCATAAAAGGTCGCGCATACCTGAGAGAAATACGCCTCAGTAAAAAAACAAAATATATATATATATATTAATGTTCCTTGTGCGGCCTGGTGCTATTTGATCCACGGACCGGTACGTGGACTACGGATTTAGAGTACCCTCCTGACACACGAAGGTACTATACATTTACAAACATCCATGTCTTCTCTGGGAATCGAACTCAGGCCCTACGGCACATGGGTCAGCGTCGCCACCACTATACTGGAAGAGCGACTCTCTTGGCTTCAATAAACAGAAGAAAAACAAATTAACTGTCGTAACAGTTTTGTAAAACAGAGAAAATAATAGATTATAGAATTCAAACTTTTGAAAACTTTTTTTCCCGAAGAAATCTCTAAGGGCAGGAAATGGCCGTGATAGCCTAGTGAACATGGCCACGGACTAATACCGGCATCTCACGATTTCAAAGCCTAGTGCCGCTGAAGATCCGCCGTGTAGACGAGCTGATGAACGTTAAATCTTTTTTTGGCTCACAATCCTCACGTTGGCATGGTGTGGAATTTAAAAGAATGGAATGCTCAGGTATCATCTTCGTCCTTTGACCAAAATTACGAGGTCTGTCACCAACCCTTACGTTGCGTTGAATGCGATGTTAATAAACACTCACTCACCAAAACAGAAATAATCGATACCCACAGTCATCACGTTTGTATGCTGTGGAAGTTTGGAGAGTTCGGAGTTACCGTAGATGTCGTCTTTCTCATTTGAAAGTGGTTTAAAATAACAAAAACCATCACAATTATTCCTCGCGTAGCTTCAAACTGAGACATCATATCAATAAATAAAAATATCAAAATGTTTACTTTATTTTGTAAAGACATTACACAAATAATTTTAATAGAACAAGGTTTTTTAAACATATTTTTGCTAAGTACTTGTTTCATTTTAGATTAAATATTGTAAAAGTATCTTGGGTTTTTTCCCGCACTAGTCTTGATAAATTTATTACTATGGTCGCGACATTCACATGCTATATTTTGGTCAAATGGTGTTCCCACCAAAGACCAGCTGTGAGAAGAAATTACTGTTGTACATTAAATGAAGCAGAGTCTCAAAGTTTTATGTGGTGTGGAATTTACATATTCAATTCAGTCAAAGAACCTGTGTCGGTTAAAAACAGCGAAGTCCGTCGCAACTAGTTCTCGTGAAATTTTAATAGTAACTTGAATTGAAACAGACATATTATGAGTAAAAAAATTTATACAATTCTTTTTTACTGAATTACTGTGAACTATAACACTAGAAAAAAATGTACGACTAAACTGAATAAAAAATTAAATAGCCAATGCAAAATGTAGAAAATCAAACTAATTTTCGTCTACTTTGATTCAAAAAATTAAATGATTCATTAAGCTATCCGACTGCTTGAGATCCCTTTTCTTTTTTTCCTTTTTTTTTTTTTTAAATATATGGAAATTTTTTTGTGGTTTTTAGATTTGCTTAGTACATTTTAAGAAAAATATGCTAAAATTAAGAAGATAAAAAGAAATTATTATTACTAAATGAGAAAAAAATTGGTAAAAATTTACAAAACATAACATAAATGAGGCCCATTCTGTACGAAAAGTTTATGAAAAAATTTTCAGTTTTTCAATTCTGATGTGTTGTTATATATATGTTATTTGTTTTTGAAATGACCTTCAGGATAAGCGATGTTTTAATTTTTACAAAAACCAAACCACTTTATCTACACCACTACCACACATTTTGTAATAAAATAATAATTGATAAATCTCAAGGTTAAAACACTTTTACTATTATACAGAACATACACAAAAAATTTCAGTTAATTTTTTTTCAAAACTTTTTGAGCAATCGCTGGCCCCGTTTGAGCATTTTCAAAAAAAAAAAAACACATTTCGGTAAAACGCGTTTTAAAGTGTGCCATCTTGCTTTAAGTAAGGCATCTGCTTCTACTAAAACACTTGTAGTTTTTGTTCCAGTGAACAGAAAACAATAAACTTGGTATTTTTATAAAGCTAATAAGATGGTTTATAAAATAAAATCATAAAAAAAATGTCAATTTTTTTTCAAAATGAACAATTTTAGGGTGGTTGGATATCTTAAATATGTTTGTATTAATAATTAACAGAATGGTTTCAACACACATTCCATTATTCCTTATCAACAGGTTATTCCATTATCTAGTCAAAAACCAATCTGGTAGGAAATGTTCAAAAAGGTGTCTATTGTAGAAACAAATGATACTATCACTGCATTCAGTAATTGAAAACCACTTAGTTTCTGTTTGCTATGTAATCCATAAATTAGATCTTCCGTTATTTTGTATTCATTAAAATTCGTTATTACTTCCAAGATCAAACGCACCGCACCTTATAATCGGCGTAGACCTAAACAGCTCTCCACCATTTTAGAAGCTAAATTCGTGACAAAGGTTTTAAATCCAAACAAAAGGATCATTTCACGTTAAATTGGGCTTCAATGATTCTTTTCGCAGTTGAAAAAAGCTATCGAAACACTTTTTGAAAACATTCGCTTCCTTTGATGTGGTTTGGCGTCTTGGCGGTAAACTAAGGGATAATAAATCGGAATTAGGATAATAACGGTTTTTAAGCTATAATATAAACTAGGTCCTTATCGTAAAATCAATAATCAAATGCAATAAAAGTATAATTTGAATGAGGAAATATGTATACAGCAATTTCAAACAATGGAACTAGGAAGTTTTTGTAGTTATAAACCAATTTTGAATTACATGTATGCATTTTTAATATATTTCTATTTATGTTTATACTTGTAGCATACATCAAAAGCATACATTTGGAGAGAAAAAGTTAAGTTTTTCATATATATATATATATATAATCCAAGAATATATACAAATAGTTATAAACCTAAGTATAACCAGTCAAGAAACCAGTATATATACAGTTGGACCTCTATATGACGAAGTCGCTAAATACTCAAAAAAAGTTCGTTGTGGGGAAAATTCGTGATATATTCGTTCGCTTATTCATCTTTTAATTTTCTTTATAAACCACATAAAACAAATTTTACATTCATAAAAACTATATATATAAAAAAAGTAATTAGTTACACCTTTTTGTAAATTAATATATATTAATTTTATATATCCTACTTATAAAAAAAGAAAGAAAACCCCTGCAAGAAAAGTTTCTTGACGTCTTCTTGAAGAATTAAATTTTCTCTTTGATGCTCAAGCACTTACGGTTTGGCATATTCGAGCTACAAGTAACTAAGTTACCAGTACAACTGATCAATACTACAAATGAAAGGAAACTAGTTCAAGGTTACCAGACTCCGCTGAGGGTGAAAAGGGGTATCGAAGACGTTTCCAGTGAACTGGACAATGGGGGTTAATGGTTGCACTTCTGGGGTAAAATACCCAAAGTTCTATTGCTCTCGGCGAGTTACATACCTAATAAAACCGGTTCAAGGTTTATGGCCACCATAAAATGTGCTAAAAAAGAGAATAACTCGAAATGTCCAGAAATACTTCGAAAATAGAGAGAGAAAAAATTGAATCACAGGAAAAAAGTTCGTTATACAGAAAATGCACTTCACTATAGGGAGGTTATTTTACGATGAAAATCGTAAAATGTCCTTAGTTCCAGGAAAAAGTTCGTTATATAGAAAAATTTGCAATATAGTGATTCGTTATATGGAGGTTCGACTGTGTGTGTGTGTGTGTGTGTGTGTGTGTGTGTGTGTGTGTGTGTGTGTGTGTGTGTGTGGTGTGTGTGTGTGTGTGTGTGTGTGTGTGGGTGTGTGTGTGTGGTGTGTGTGTGTGTGTGTGTGTGGTGTGTGTGTGTGTGTGTGTGTGTGTGTGTGTGTGGTGTGTGTGTGTGTGTGTGTGTGTGTGTGTAACATATTTTGTAAAAACATATTATTTTGAATTGCTTGCCACTTCATTTTAACTGAAAGCTTTAAAAATTTCTTCATATGCTTTTAAACTCTCTCCTTGAGATTTAAGTGTTCGTTCATTTGATGGGGTTCCTGATTTTGAAAATATATAATGCTAATTGACTTTTTTTACACTTACTAGAATAACATTCTTTTCTTCATTTTCATCATTATGAGATTTTTGCGACTTATGATTCTTTTACCTTCTTTTCCGAACTTATCCAAAATCTGCCATTGTTGTTCTTGCAAGATAAAATGTTTTTTAATGAATTTTTTTAAAGAAATTTATATGAAATATAGTTTAAGAAACAAATTTATTTATAAAAATTAAAAACAGAATTACCATTTCTAAAAACGGATTGAATTATTACATATCCGAAAAAACACAGAGTTTTCAAACACAAACCCTTATTCGTAAAATGTGCTTTTGATACCTCACAATATAAAGCAAATTTTAAAATTTTGCTTCAAATTTGATACCAGATACATATTTAGAAGAACAACTTCCAAAGACATACCTTGTACATTTAAAAAGCTGTTATTTGTTCCATGTTTTACAAGGATTTTCCTATCTCAGAAATTTTCTCTTGAAAGCTGAATGATGATTTTAATATTTTTGGCATAAAAATATTATTTAACAAAAAGAATGTAATCTGTTGTCAGGAATTATCATAGTTTCAAAACTTAACACAATTTATCTGACTTAACTTAGGGCTATATAAGTATTCATCCATATTTTGCTTCATTAAAATCCATTTCTTAAAGATTATTAATACCGACTTTCGTTTGAAGAATTTCGAACACAATAAAATTAATTGGTAAGCACATGCTTATATTATATACTGTAAAGTGTATTGTTGTGGGTTATTACTGTAGAAAATATATAATACAGTAGTCCAGTTTCAGTTTCATAGGTTGTGTTTCCATTTTTCAGTTTAGCAAAGATTCCTGGCAACATAAATTGACATCAGCCGTTTTGAAAGATGAATGCATAGAATTATTCATTAAAAATTTGGGATATTAATTAATAATTTTCTGGCATAAATTATATTTTAGCTGTAAGATCCTAATTATGTTTTTGTCCTTTAAAATCCCCAAATACTCTGATCTCTCCTACAACTTCAATGTATATCTGATCGGAATTTAAAGCAGATTTAATTTTGAAACCTGTTCCTATAAAAAATCTCAATCTCAAAAATATGTCCGCTTCCCTTCTTTGGGCTAATAAAAGATAGAAAGATTGAAATCCATATCTAAAACAAATCTCATATTGAAGAGTTAGTTTCGTTAAATGTGAACTAAATTACGAAATAAAACTTATAGTTGACAAGTAATGTTAAAAAAAAAAGTCAATTCCTACTTTGAATGGATGAATAGAAAATATTTTATTATCAATTGAAAATTTGAAAAAGAGATATATATATGTAAAGACGATAGTCGTTGAAAGGGATTTAATAATAATATTATTTAAGGTTATTGATGTTTTATTTTTGATGGCATTGACGAGACAGCCCTTTGAAATAGTAAATACAATTTATTGAACAGTTAACATATAGTGTTTCAACACAACAAGAAGCAGACAAGGAGACACAAAACACAAACTAAGCTGCAGCCAATTACAGGACGAAAAACAAAGACAGAAGAGGTCGGTCTCCAGAAATCTCGGTGTATATATAGGCAGCTCAAATCACATGATCTGAGTGGGTGGATATATGTAGTTCAAAATACTCTCGTTAGGCGGCTGGCTAACTTATTACTAATACGTGGGTTCTGAAGAGATGGATCATAGGTAATTAAAAGTTATTAAAGAATAAATTAATGGAGATTATATGTAATATAATCTCTATATAAATATATATAAATATAATATATATATTTATATATATTTATATAAATATATATATATATATTTATATATACTATATATACTCTCTATATAAATATATATATATATATTTATATATAGAGAGAGAGAGAGTGAACTAAAAGTAGAAGTTGAAAAAGATCATGATTTGTCTACATTTTTGTAACAATGCATACCCGGTTTGGCTGAAAAACCGGTTTTTGAAGCCAACTTTTGTCATTGTTTTAACAGTTACAGTGTTACAACAATGGAGAAGTATCTAAATTGGCGTCGAAAAGGTAATTAATTTAATTAATTAACCGGTAATTAATGAATTGATATTTGAAAAACGGAATAAACATCAAGTGTCATCCACTACAAGTTTTAAAAAATTATTTGAACTTGATTGGATAAATAGGAAGTATTGGAAAACGATTGAAAATTTGAGCAATATATATATATATATATATATATATATATATAAAATTCTCGTGTCACAGTGTTTGTAACCAAACTCCTCCGAAACGATGTGGCCGAATCTTATGAAATTTTGTGCGTATATTCAGTAGGTCTGAGAATAGGACGTAAACTATTTTTCATTCCGATATTGTAATTAGTTAAAAAGATATTAATTAAAAACCTTAAAACGCTTAATTGTCTTAACCCTGCGCGTTATTTTTCCCGCCTAGCATCGTGAATGAACAGAGGGTGAAATTTTTCGGTATTCTCGACGTTATTTAAACAGCCATCAGAATTTTGTTTTTTAAATCAGACAAAAAATAATTACAGAATCGGAAAGATCATTTCTTTCGCCACGATACAGTATAATTTTTTTTTTTTTTTTTTTTTTTTTTGCAAAATAATAGTATTTTCTATTTTTTAAGATTTTTTTAAAAAATAGTTAAAATTGATGCGTTTTTATGAAAATTATTTCGAAATCGTAGCGTATGAATTTATTTTAGTGTTATCAAAACGATATTCTAGACTAAATAACTTCAAGCCTTTTTCTTTCAGAACCAGTCATTTAAAAAAATAAAATGCCCAAAACTTTTTTTTAAAGATTTTTCGAAAAATTTTTGAAAATTTTAACTTAACATTGAATAACTTCGTTATTTATTAAGTTTATCATACGAAGTCTTTTGTTGCGTTTGTAGAATAATATTATCAAACTTCTGTGCGAAGATTGAAAAAATTGCTTAAATTACGGATTTTAAAAAAAATTGTGATTTTCGTAAAATAACGTTATTGCAAGAAATAATCTAAAGAGTATTTTTGTACATTTTTTATTTAAAAGTCCTTCGTTTTCGAAATTAATGTGGGAAGTTTGAAAGCATTAACTTAAAAATTAAGCCCTAAGAAATAAAAACTTTAATAAAAAATACGTGATTTTACAGTTTGCCAAGCCTTGGCGTCGAAAAATGGTTTCGCTCCAAATAGCTTTCAATTGTTTCACCTGAAACTTCACACCTAACGCAAGGGTTACACCAAAAAGTTCTGACTTAAACATGCGAAAATCAGCAAATTTGGCGAGTAAAAAAAATATGAGTGAAAAAGTTATTTTTGCTTCAATTTTCATCATTTTCTCTTTATATAATTTTCAAAATTAAATCATTATTGATGTCAGATTAAGATGAAAGAATGTATTCAATACATTTCTGAGATTCATTTAAAATATTTATCTGTATCAAATCAATGATTTAAAAAATAAAAAGCCAAAAACTTTTTTGAACAAATTTTAATAAAACACTCAAAATACTTAAATCAATCGTTTAATGATTTCTTCTTTAAAAAAGATAATTGCATGAAACTTTATTCCCATGTGTCGAACATTTCAAAAAATCCACACAATTTTACTTCAAGATTTAAAATAGTAGTGAAATTTTGTAATTTGAAAAATTTCTACTTTTCTGTCTTTTTTAAACATATAACTATTTTTAAAAAGGCTACATTTTCGTTTCCGAGGACTAAAAAACTGCAACGAAAGAATTGGAAAGTGGGTGAGTGATTTATAAATTCGCATTGTTCACCTACTCGAGAGTTTTTGGCGACGGACTTCGAAATTTTAAGCCACGGTCAAGTAATGAGGACGACACCTGAGCCCTTTCACCCATCTCTCCTAATTACCACACCACACCAACTTAAGAACAAGTTTCGAAAAAGGGAGTTTTTATGACATAGTTAAAGAAATCACTCACATCGCGCGCATACGCGCACACACATAAGTGCTATCGTCCTAAGGGAAACAGGAAATTCCCATGGGGATGAAGTTATTCACTCGGTAAAAGCCCTTGCAACCCCGGGGTAAGCGGAGAGGAAAGAAACAAATAATTCAAAGTAATTTCGAAAAATAATATTGGAAGTGCTGATTTTGTCAAGAGAAGGGAAAATGTTAAACGAGAAAGCTATGATACACACTCACGGGCCTTGCACTCACATCGTACGTGTCACACCCACACAGAAGTGCTGGCGTCAGAAATAAAGGGGGAAATTAACATGGGGATTAAGTTATACCCTCGATAAAAGCCGTGCAACGTCGGGCCGGGTCAGCTAGTATATATATATATATATATATATATATATAGTGAGTTAATAGCAGGAATTGAAAAACACTATGTTTCCTAGTGGTCGTAGTCACAAACTCGTAACTGGCGTTGTCGGGTTGCGCATTTAAGTCCTGATGCCACTGAAGGTCAGCCAAACAGAGGGTCTGATGCATGTTTTCTTGGTCCAAAGTCCTCACGTTGGCATGATGGGAAATTTAGAGAACGGGGTGCCAGCTCAGAGTAGTCGTCATCATTTGATCGTGGTTCAAAATCGTGAGTTCCATCGCCAATAACCCTCACGCATTCTTATAGTGCGACGCTAATAAATACTCATGATGTCTCAAAAATAAAATTATTTAATATTACAAGAATTAGAACTGTATGAAATAAATAAATAAAGTAAGTTATTTTTTATTAAAAATGCAAATATCGATTGTTGCTATGTTTCTGGAGGTGAATATACAACCACGTCTCATCATCCGCTATGATTCTGGGGGGATACTCGTTGCCTTCCTCATGATATCACTGTATAGAGGTCAATGCTGCTCCTTTGTGTTTACTTCGATGTTCGGGTGTTAGGTTCTTTTGTAACGAGTCTATTCATGTACCTCCTACTAATTCTCTTGGAGAAAACTGTTTCTTTAAATGTTATTCTACTGAAAACTTTCTCCCGAAGAAGAAGATGCGACTTATGCAAATCAAAGCAACATTAACTTTCAGGTTCGAAGGAAGAGAGAGGTTAGGAGAAATGATAGCAGTTAGGGATTCACGTAAAGTAATAGAAAGCGAGGTGAGAGTGTTCCGTAGATTGTTTGCTTAGTATTTAAGAATGACGATTTGTCAACTGAGTATTTAAATTGAATTAGCGTCGGCTTGAAGTAGATTAACTTAAAACGTATCTTCGATTATTTGGAATGTGTATGGCTAAAAGGATCCTAGAGTAAGGGATTAAATTTAAAATTAAATATTACTTATATCGCGTCTTCCTCGCGTTTGCTCCCGTATTTATTTAAATGCATTTCCTAACTTGGGTTGTTCAGGTTTGTTAAGTTGTGTGTTGAGGCTTAAATAAATTGTGTTTGCTTTGACTATGGGTAATCTTCCTTCTTACTCTCGTACACTAATGGAAGAAACAACCCATCCATCGCACTTTCAGTGATGTTTTGAAGTTCTTCAGAAGTAAGATGGGTGATTTCTGGAACAGCAGATGTTTCGAGACGATTTCGTGGAACGGCGAGGAAGGGATCCTGAGTTCCATTACCGTGAAACAACAGTATTGTAGAATGCACTACCACTCGTACTCCACAAGGTTGTCATTCATAACAGATGGTCGTCTTATCTTCCTTTAAAAATAAAATTAGTATTTAGTATATACTATAATTCATAGTAAAAGTAAAAGTTTTATTTCCCTTTATCTTTATCAAAAAATGAAGATTTCCAAAAACTTCTGAAATTTAGGTATTAGCCACAACTTAAAACTACCATGAAGTATGAACTCAAATTTTTATAAAATACATGGAACTGTAAAATATTTAACTTTAAAAATCTCTAAGAATAATATCAGAAAATTGTTTAGAAAATATTTGTATCTTGAAATAAATGGGATATTTATTTTAAAAAGTTTAAAATATATGTATTATAAAAATTATTAATAATTCCAAAAAAATGGATTTATATAAATAACAATATGAATCGAAGCATATTTATTATATTTAAGATAATCTAAGAAAAATAATTCTGTTTTAAAATAAAGTTTTTTAATGTTTTGACAATCAAAAATCATTAAAAAGCAGCTTCGTTTCGTGGTTCTTTTATATGTGATTCTTTATATCATGCTTGTCTGAAGTGCGTCCCAAAAGCCTTTAAAATGCGGCCCAAACGCAAATTATGAAAATATTTAAATTTACACATTTTTATTTAAAAAAAGTAAAGGTTTGCAATATGTTTCATATACAGTCGATTTGTTGACTTTAATTTTGAAATAAAATTTAAATAAAAACATTTTAATATACCATGAGGATTTAACTTTCGAATTATGTGTGTATCCACTTTTCGAAAAAATGATGACTATTTCAACATATTTCCTACCCCGTTTTCTCTAGAAATAAATAAATTACCTTCAAATCTTCAAATGGAATCCATTGAACTGAAAAGTGACATTCATCTGAAAGAAAAATTTGGGAATGTTTCTTTATATATATACTGAAGTTTTATACAGATTACCTACACCGCGATAAATATCCTAATTTTCACAATCATGCCTTATTAATGTCTTCACCTTTTGGTACTACTTATATTTATGAACAATTTTTTCAAGAATTAATGGTACAAAAAACAAAAATAGAACAAAGATCACCGACAAACATCTCGAATAAGCATTAAGAGTTGCAACTTCGTCTATTGAACCCGATACCGATTTGCTTATTCAACAAAAGCAAATTCATCCATCTCATTAACTTGAATTTTTTCCATCTTTATGAAATCCAAATTAAATGAAACGAAACTTTTACAAATATGTACCTATACATATGTAATTCAAATTTTTTTTCAAAAAAATATTACAAAAATAAATTTATTTATTTTAATAAAACTACATAGAGTTAACTTTTATTTCAATTTGTTGAAAAAATATTGCATGTGCAGCCCAGAAAAAGATTTTTTTTTTTTTTTTTTTTTTGCAATGCGGCCCACAAGTGGTTATAGGTTAGACACCCATGCTTTATATTATAGAAATGAATTACATGTGTTACCATTAAATTTTTAGAAATGTTTTTCTTATAATGTATTTTAAAATATTTATTTATCTTAAATTACGGCCATATTATTGTTATAGTATTTATTCCTGAATAGAGTATGTTTTAGTTGGTTTGATAGTTTGAAATAACTATTTTCAACTAAAAATCCACTTCAGTAAGCAAAAGTAAGAATTTCGAAGAATATTTCCCACGTGAAATAAAAAAACGTCCAATCGAAAATTTCTTTGAAAATTCCGCTTAAATGTATTCCAAGATTTACCTTTTGTTATCTCAGCGGCAGTACCAGCATGTGCCTTTTGGAAACCGAGGACATGTGTTTAGTTTGGCAAAAGTCCATTTACCGGATATATACACCGGATATAGCTATGATATCTGACGCCAGTTTCAAAAACATTCTTCCGACTAAACATTGTATACAAATGCAAGCACGTGTCATTGTACCTTGTTAAAGAACTTATTTAAACACAGCGTGTGATCTGGTAAAATAGAAATCCCAGGGGGCTACAAAATTCTTTAGAATCTGTAGAAGAAAGTGTACAAGGTCACGGGCGTCCCAAATACAATTTGTTGGGGACTTTGGGTGTGAAATGGAATGTGGTCAGTGGTGTGTTCTCAGGCCAAAGTTGATCTTTTTATTTAAGGTGGTTGCATATATCCTGAGAAAAATTTGGCAAAAAGATTATTATGGAATCCTATTCTCACAGCGTTTCTCAAACTGTGGGGCTCACCTCCTAGGAGGGGGGGGCATGATAATCGTACCAGGGAGGCGCGAGCATAACAAAAAGTCAAAAATGAAAGAGATTGTTTACAAAATTATTAATTTACTACAAAGAAGCAAAACAAAATACATTCTGACATAATAAATAAAATACATATTTACACTGATATACCATACTTATAAATATCTCAGTACCGCACAATGTATTTGATAATCAATTCATCAATACTAAATTAAGAATAAGTTTAAAAATTACTAGTGACCCCTGGGCTTGTCATATACAAAATTTAAGACTTATCTTGATAATTTGTACGGTTTATAATAAAAGCCGTATTGTAGCTTTAGCAGCGAAGTACATTATTATTGAATTCAATACATTGTTATTGTATGGAGGGGGGCGCGGTGAAAATTATGATTGAAACTTGGGTCACAAATATTAAAAGTTTGAGAAGCACTGTACTATGCAATTATGAGAAAAGGCTGAAACTTTATGGCTGCCTTCATCTTATATCAAATAGGACTAGTCTTCGGGACATCTTTTCGAATATAAAACTGCAAAAAAATCCTATTTTCATTCCATTAGATTATACAAAAAATCGTATTTCTGTGTATTATTGTATTTATTTTTTAATCGAATAATCTTATTTAGGATAAAAAAGGCAGCTTTATACAGTTTTTATTTTTTCCTAATTTATAAAATAAAAAATGGAAAAGAATTTATGTAATTATAGTATAGATGATCCATAAAAAATGTATTCCGTAGTAGTTGTGTATACATTTTCAGGTTGTTTTCCCTTTCTGATTTACAAATCAATTGATAAAGAAATGACGTTTTTCTTTTTATTATAGCCAGGGCCGATGCTAGCAGGTGTGCAACACGTGCACCGCGCACGAGCGGCTCAAACAAAGGGTGGCCGCAGGCCGCATACAGTTCTATCGATGAAGCAAAATTTTTTTACAAAGTTCTCAAAAAAAATTATAATATGTCGAATAAATATGCTGAATTTTATACAGTTATTGAAAAATCAAAGTAAGTCCAGATTTCTCGTTAGCATTAGCATAGTTTTAAAAAAATAAAATGTTAATGCACAATTATATCCATTGTGTTATTGGACACTGTTAGTCCAATATCCATGAATGTGTTAGTCCAATATCCACTTTACACACATCCTTCGTTTAATAGTGTGGCCGCGGTAGCCAAGTGGTCAAGGCATCGGATCATGGCAGGCATGTCATAAGTTCGAGCCCAGTACCACTAAAAATCCGCCGTGTAGGGGAGCGATGCACGTTAAATCTGTCGAGAGCTCAAACGTCCTCCGAGTGGTGTGGTGTGGTAGTTAGGAGAGGGAGGTACCAGCTCAGGTGTCGTTCTCGTTATTGACCATGGTTCAAAATTACGAGGTCCGCCGCCAAATGCCCTCGTGTAGCTGAACAGTGCAACGTTACTATTCATTCACTCATTCGTTTGTTGGCAAAATTCGTGTATGAGCCGACGACATTGCAATAAATAAGACTTACCTCATTATCTGAGTGCTATTCAATATTCAACTTTCTGTATGAGTTTCCCAATATTTCTAAGTGAATATATTTATTAACCTTGCACTATAAAGGTACACGAGGGCTATTGGCGATGGAACTTGTAATTTTGAACCATTGTCAAATGACGAGAACGATAACCCCTTCCCCCCTTTCCTAACTTCCATGCCACAACAACGGGAGAACATTTTGGCCTCGACAGATTTAACATGCATTGACCCCTCTACACGGCGAGTCTTCTTCAGTACTTGGTTCGAACTCATAACACGCTGGCCACGAGTCCGTTACCTTGAGAGGAAGGTTACAGTGGCCCACATATTAAGTTGCAAGTACAGGAGGAAGGAAGTATTGTGAAAAATATAGAGGGTATACAGCTCTTTAATGAAATAACTTTATTCAAAAATATTTTTCCAAGTAAAAAACAGCCAATTGCAATATTATAAATCATAGTAAAATTATCTCATCCCCTCCCAAATTTTGGTTCTAGCAATAAGAATTTTTAATCTTACTCTGTTTCTTGTATTAAATGAAAGAATCACCATCAATATGGAACTGAAACTTGAAAATCACTGAAATTATTGACAACTCTGTTTCAGAAAGTTATTTTATAGTTAATTATTTAGCTGTCGTTTTGTAGAAAACTTATTTATATATACGTTTCTGTTTTTCACGAGATTTAAGTGTTTTTGTACTTTATTCATTAGATTATATTTGAGTAAATACTGCTTGTATTTCAGTTATAAGATATTCATTTTTATTTCAAAGGTAATTTGTTTGCTTGTGATTTTGTTACAGCATTTTGTCATTATTAGAACCTATGGACTTTCCAAAATATAAAGTTTTGCACTTTTGTGTCAATGTTTTACTTTTTACTTTATGCAAGTATGTATGTTAAGTATTAGTCAAAATTTGAAAACTCTCTAGGCGGCACATTAGGTCTTTGCACGCGGACAGCCATCACCCTAGGATCGGCCCTGATTATAGCTGAGAAATATAAAAAAAGGAATTTAAAATAGTTTCTGATTCTAAAATATTCTATTTCAAGCAAAAGAACTCTTTTGTGATTCTTGTAAATAAAAATATATTGAAGATAGGGGAAGAAAATGTCAATGAAACTATAGATATGTAATATCAGTAAAGGGTGCATTATATAACAGTATTATTTTTTATCTCTAAAATCTTATTCAGTTTTTTTCGCAAAACAAAACTGTTGTAGAATTTAGTTATTGTTCAATATTTCCAATTCATTTAACTTCTTTATATATGTGTATATTTATTTTTGAAAGCAATTTATGTAATATCTGAAGAAACGCTTTTTTATAAGAATGTAAGAACTATGTAAAGCATCAGTAATCATGAGTAAAATATGCAAACAGTGATTACTTGTAATTATTAAGTACATATTAAATCATCAAGTAAAAAATTAGCAAAAAATATATATAATGTAGAAATATATTTTAAAGGCCGATGGAAAAATAAGAAAATAAAACCTAAAATGAGAGGAAGCATTGTCTTGGAGGGAGGGGGAGATATTATTATCGTTGCTTGTTTTTTTATTTTTTGTTATTGTGATCGATTAATCGAGCAATCATATTTTCTTATATCGGTATCACAAAAATAAACCACATCTGCCTCACTCTTAAATTTCTTTAAAAAATCCGGATTATTTATTAAATATAATTGCAAATTTGCCATAACAAAAAGCAATTATCTTATAAATAAAAAAAACATCACTGAATTTATATAAGTTGCTTTTGAAAAATGTATACATACCTTGATTTTATAAATGTGATATCGGTTTTTATATGTAACGACAATTTTTCATCCATTATCCATTTTAATTTTTTTAACTATGTAGTAGCTTTTAGATAATTTTACTTCAAACATATATCAATTTCGCTATAGTTTTTTTTTATTCATCATTAAAAAGTATTATTAATGGTTATATCATTTGACAAATTTCTTACATTTAAAATATGAATTCAAATACACTCAGCCTCAAATACAAATGTCTATATATCAGAAAAAGCTCCGGCTCCCTTTTAATTTAACCTGGACAAACTATTCATAATTTTCATACATTTTAAATACCGATATTAGCATTTCGAATGCCGTATGGGGAAAAATATTTCTACGAAAAATCTTAGTGAGTTCACTTAAGGTCACCTGCAACAGCTCTAAACCAAATAAAATTCACCACCATTGGCCGTAAGCGACTATGAGAACGCTTCAATTATTATGTAAGGTACCTATTTATCGCCATCAAATTCAATTAATTCGACCTTAATCTTAAGTTTCACACGTGAAAAAGAACAAGCCGTCCAAAGTAGCTCCTGACTCATCATTATAAATTTGCTTCGCATATGTATGAGCAGAAATTAGAAAAACCAATAATATTATTAATAATAAAACCCCAAAAGGGCGGGGTCTATTGGTCAGACAGGTGTAGAAAGGTGATCTTTTACGCGTGCCGTGAAGTCCAGCTCTTTGGTGAGATCAAAGAAGCCGCCCTGCCTTCTCAGATTGTAATTAGCCTTCATTTGACTCAACCTCAAAGAAGCCGCTTTCAATCAGACACAGAGAACAGCTACAAGGGACGATACGGTCTCAATTGTGAAAGCTGGCGCCGCCAACTTATTGCACGAGATTGCACATTGCCTAGAAGTATTTATATCGAAAATCTTTCATATCGTAAACAATTTACTACCATATCGTAAACAATTTGAAAAATGATTTGAATCGAATTTTAAGTAGATGTAACTAGTAATTCCCCAAGAACTCACTCGTCAATTAATAGGTTTTTGATAGTCACGCACATTTAAGAGTCATCGCCATTTTCTTAAGCAAAATACAAAAATTTGAGAAGTGTGAATAATTTATAGTGTTTGAGAGTAATTACCCTAACAAAATCACGTGTAAAATAGCTGACATAAAAAAAACGAATTTTTACTGATGGGAGAAAACCTCTATGAACACACATATATTGTATCGTGCAAGTAATCGTACAGAGGTTTAAACTACATCTACAAAAAATTATTATTAAAGTATAAGCTACTAGTACCAGTTAAAGTATCAGTTGCTATTTTTCCTTGAGTAAAAAACTACAAAAATTTAATCTCTAATGTTTAAATAAATAATTAATTAAGCATCTATAAAAAGACAAGTCAATCATTTACACCATTAGGAAAAATTTTTAATACTATTAATAAAATTTGACATTCAAATTCTTCAATTTTTCAAATTTTTTTAAGGATATATTCCTTTACTTGTGCCTCTCAATATTATTAACTGTATTACTTCTTAGTCATTAAACTAGCTTCTATACCATGACATGATGTTTTGATAATTCACGTGTTTATTCTTGGATTTTACTGAATGCCCGTCGTGTAGAATTAATAGAAGCTTCTTTAGGTTAAATAGATCCGGGTCTCAAAATCATCACGAGATACAGTGTAAAAATCAAAAATTTTAACTATCTATCTAAGTGTAACCTTATGAATTGACCATCATTTAAAATTGCGAAATTTGTCGACAGTAACCCATTGACTAGTCCTGACAAGATGTCGATTCAAAACCATACCAAATGTAAAACCATCTTTTTAACAGGAATATTTGGGGGGGGGGGGTCATGTAAACTTGCATGTGTGGTTTGATAATCGGACAAATTCAAGATAGGAAATAAAATTTAGGTATTTCTTCGGTTAAAAATAACTATGTGAGTGAGTGAAAGTTATATTAACGTCGCTATTATGCAGAAGGTCGTTCGCACTTCAGGGAAATGGTTTTGATAGTTAATTTTTATCAACAAATGCCATATTTTTTATGTCGATTTGCTTCTATCTGATAGCCATGATTCTTGGCAATAACTCTTGCTCGAATTTTTCGTGAAAGTGAACTTTTTCTTAGTACTGCCATTTTACTCCATTCCTCTTGAACCATTTTCCAAAGTCAGTTCAGTGTTCTTGGATGCCATTTTTCAAGGCTCGTTTTGATAAACCGAAATCACAAAAGTCCATTACAGAGCGTAGGGTGTGATTATACATGAATTTCATCAAATGGGATACACTTTATTCTTGTTTCTGATTCTGTTTTGCTAAATAATCGGCAGTTAATTTAGACGTGCGACAAGAAAATTTATCCGTATCAAGCTCAAGTTTACCAATGTCTTTTCCACATAAAGTTGGAATTTCTTTTTCAAAAATTGGTTCTAAATATTCTGCTGATAGTGTAGTGAATTAATTTTGGCTTTTCTTGAAACTTTTATGATTTTGAATTTGCCGTTGTTAGAAAATCCTGCAGCTATCAGGGAACATTATAACCTGCAAGCTTTAGGGACTTTACTGTACACTGATGAAGCCATTTCGTACAATCATTCCCTTCAGTTGATCAATAGAAAATTGATCTTTTTTTACTACAGTCACTTAAATATATACATACCTCCTCGAGTTTTACAACAAATTTCCATTTTTCAGAAGCTAGATGTTTTTTACTTAATTTTCAACAATTTGTTTTTCTTTCAGCAATATGTTTTTTAAAAAAATGAACTGTAGGTTTAAACATCTCTTTCAACTTTAAATCTTTATGAATGATTTTAATTACTGTTTCGGAAGACATTGCTAGTTTCGATGCAATGAATTTTTCAGGTGGTTTTTCTTTTAGAATCAGAGGTTTCAGTTTTTTGATAGTTGCCTGCGTTTGAACAACAGTCTTAAGATGAAATTTCGTGGGCATGTTTTTTTTTAATTTTCTGCTACAGACGCTTTTACCCTTTCAAATTTAAAACATTATAAGCACCTTTGATTGAAATGAAATAACCGAGATTTTTACACCGCCTTTTAATTTAATGATACGAATATTTCTCCTTGGAAAGCTTAATTATGTAACCCTCGAGTCACACATCTTTTTTAGGAGCCCATTTCGAAATAAATATTTTATTTCACATTCCAATAAAAAAAACCCTTAGAAGACTATTATTCTAAATTTGCCAAAGTTTCATCTCAAAATGCAAACGAGAAAATGAATTACAAAATCGTTTCCATAAAGTGCAAAAGACTTTCTGTAAAACTGCTCGAGGGTTATTGGCGGTGTAGTTTTGAACCATGATCAAGTGACGAGGATAGAACCTGAGCTAGCACCCCCTTTTTTAACTTCAACACCACACCAATGGAAGGAGGTTTGAGCCTCGACAGATTTAACGCGCATCAGCCCGCTCTACACGGTGAGTTTTCAGCGGTACCAGGCTCGAACTCATAACACGCCAGCCACGAATCTTCGACCATGAAAACTAGGCTACCACTGCCACAAAATAACTATCAGAAAGTAAGTTCAAATAGAATTTTCATGTGTTATAAGAATCGTAAGATCTCTTTGAAATACTATATATTGTTTGCTCATTTTAAATGTTATTATTATAATAGTATTACTTATCCAATGACTGGATAAGTTGAAAAAGATGGGTCAACATATCCCGCATTTAATTATTGTTTTAAAGGGAATTTGCGCTATATATAACCTCTTGTATATCAATAATAGCATGCCTCGCAATTTTATCGAGCACTCGATAATCTTCAGTAACTGAAGATTTTTATTAAAAAGGATTAGAATTGTAGAGATTTGTCATTAACGTCAGCATACTTGATCAAAAATATAGTTGAGAATAAACATTACAAAAGTCTTAAGTAAATTAAATTTTATGAAAATCATTTTAATTGACATTTTTAGTTATTTTGGATACTATTGTTTCTGAAATGAAAATTAGACGAAGTAAACACTCATAAATAAAATTAATTATTTCCGAATGTTAAAAATTACAAATATTTCCCTATTTGTAAATGGGATTGGTATTAAAAAATTTTGGAATCTTAATTAAAACAAACGTTTGAATTTTACATTCTACCTCTCATTTTGATGTAACTGCTTTTTTATTCCAAATTGCTCACAGTTTGTTCCAATTTAAATAAATTCTTACAAAAAAATTGATATTTTCAAATGTTATACAAATAATATATTTGTCTAAAAATTACCTTGTTGTGTTTTTTTTAAAGTAAAATTCACCCTTAATATAAAAAATAAGCTATAAAAATAACTTTTTAAAAATATAAATGATGAGCAAATATTTATAACACAGTTTTTTAATAAATGAAGTGGCCGCGGTAGCCTAATGGTCAAGGTATCGGGTCGTGGCTTACATGTCATTAGCTCGAGGCCAGTACCCCACTAAAGACCCACCGTATAGGGTAGCGATGCACGTTAAATCTGTCGGTAGCTCAAACGTCCTCCCGTTGGTGTGGTAGTTAGGAGAGGGGGCGCCAGCTCAGGTGTCGTCCTCGTTATTGACCATGGTTCAAAATTACGAGGTCCGTCGCCAAAAGCCCTCGTGTGGCTGAAGAGTGCGATGCTAATATTCACTCACTTTTAATAAATGAATTTAGTAGAATGCAATAACATCGCTTATTTTAACGCTCCGTCAAGCTCCCCTTTTTACTACACAAATACATTTATCCCATTGAAAAATTTTTTAATTCCTTTTTTTTAAAAATTACAATTATTAACGGAATTTGTTAAAGTGCTATATATATAAGTTCATATCGTCGTTGTCAAAGCAATGTCTGCTATGTGTAAAAAGTATACATAACTCTGAGTTTTTTTTTTTTTTTGACAATGTTTTACTTGATGCACATATCAAATATTTTTTGCGCTCACAGTTCACTGTATAACACTTAGAATCCCATAATAGTCTTTTTATACGAAAATTTGGTTAGTATAAACCAGTCATAATAATCAAAATGTCAAAATCTCTAAAAAGTGCTCATAGCAGATAATGGTTTGATAACGATATTATAGAATACACAAACTATTTTTGTGGGATGGGCTTCTACATTTTAAAAAACACGTAAATAAAAGTGCCAAGGCTTAGTCATCCGAGGTTAAGTTTTTCTGTTGGCGAAGTTTGACAGTAGTGCCACCTCAAGTGCCGTCCTCGTCAGTTGACCGTGGCTCAAAATTACAAGGTCCGTCGTCAATACCCGTGGTGTAGATTTAGTGCGACGTAAAAAAAACACTCGCTTCCAAAAGCGCCGAGGCATCATCTTTACGCTAAAGATCAAAGAAATTACGTTCTCTCGGTATGCAGAAAGGGTATGAACTCCCAACCCCCAGATTTTTGCCTACTTCTAAATATGGTATGTAATATTAATAAATGCCTTAATTTATTCTCTCAATAATTATAATTTTTAAGATAATATTCAACGTGACATTTGTCACCATTAACACATGAAGATAATATTTCGATATTAGAAAAATAACCCTATTTACTGTTTATTTAATATATTTAAATGTTCTCACATATTAAATAAACGTCACCTGTAATGGATACATTTTTAAAATGACGAAAAAGCTAAGTCAAATTAATTTGTAAAAGATAAATGATAAATGCATTGTTATTTATGTAATTTAAAAACTTTGGTACCCAATATAATATGTAATTTAAATGCAAAACAGTAATATAAATGTCCACTTATGGTACTAAATAGTACAATTCAAGACCCTAATTATTTACTAAGTTATTATACAATTGAATTATTATGTGCCAATAAATTACAAAAAAAGGATTCTGAAAGGGTATTTTAAATTAATGCAAGAATTGATCGATGCTCTCTCTTTTAAAAAAAGACATGAATTTTTAAGATAACTTAGTTAAAAACAGTGGCGTAACGTACACCCCCACCACATCCGCATTGCGGAGGGCCCAAGGTTCTCGGGGGCCCAAAGCCTGACTGACACAGAGTTGCAGTTCCTTGTAAGATTCGACTTGAAGCCCAAAACCTGACTGTGCAGGCCCCCCTTCCCAATATTCTCCTTTACCTCACTGGTTAAAAGAGCAACATTTTGAATAGAAACATATGCTTGCATCTTTAATAGTTTTTAATTAATAAATCATGTTGCTTTTTTTGTTGCTGCATGCACCTTATTTTTCTCTTTCAGAATGCAATGAATTTAATTTAAATTTTTTTTTAAATTCCGTTCTATTAAACTAAAAATTAATTTTGTACATTGTAAAATATAAACCTAATATAACACAAACATAATGTAAAACCTAGACTCAATCAGCTTTATTAAAGAGGATTTTTTCTCTCAAAAATTATAATGAGAAGGCCTGATTAACAGTTACTTATATTTTTGATAAAGTTTATACAAACTAATGATACCATTTAATATTGAAAATCATAGCTTATTAACTCATTGGCGCAACAGCCCAACTCAGTATACAGGACCTTGGGCCCTGAGGTGAGCAGAATTTCCGATCGGGTGGTCAGTCTAACGCGAAACCCCCAGTGTTATATTCCCAAGTAAGATTGGTACTCATTTATCGAACTACTGAAGGGATGAAAGACTGAGTCAACCTTGCCCAGCCCGAGACGTGAACCTCGGACTTGTGGAGGGGAAGCGTGATGCACTAACTACTCAGCCACTCACTGGGCTTCATTGAAGATGATATTTTAACATTTTAAGGCACTTTAATTTAATTCTTGTGCAATTTTTTTCTTTCATGAGAAAAGAAATATGATAACTGAAATAATAAAAATTATTTGCACTTTCTAATCATTAAAACTTTAGCTGAATCATGGTCTTGTGTCTACCAGAGATCATTGTGTTGAATAATGAGAGTTGTTTTCAATGTGTTAAATCCAAAAAGACCTCAAAATCTCCACTTGAAGTCATAAAGAAATCAGGAGAGTAAGGTTAAATTTGCTCGTACTTGGGTGCCATTTATAAATATTGGAAAAAACATTTACATATATTTTAGATGAATAAAACACATAGTAATTGTTTTATTGCAAATAACTTTTATAATATATAGGTCAAATCATTTTTTGATACATAAGAGAAAAAGTAATTTATATCTCTTATCCAAGATCAGTATTACGGTTACTACGAGTATATTTTCGTTAAAATTCGTTATAGTTTCACGTATGCTCTATATAGGTTTTAAATTTCAACGGCGCCATTTCTTTCAGTTTTGTCAAATGTGAAGAATATGTTTTGAATATAAGAATAAAACAGTAGGAGGGGGAAGAGTTGTATATTTCATTCTTTGAGAAACATCTGTTTTACTCTAGTTTCAAACCCTGCAGGTGCAGTAAATATTTCACTGAACGAATTCGTCAAAGTCGGCACTCTAGGTAATCCTCTAAGCAAAGTTAATAAACCTTAAACCCACTGGAAAATCTTTTTCTGTGAAAGGTATAGAATTAGATACAACAGTAGGTTTTTATGGCTCTTTCGCGTGCCATTGCTTTTGAAGTAGCCGCTAAAGTCAGCTTGCATAAATTTAACAACGTGTCTATACAATATAAGAAGGACGCCGTTATCAAACGGTTGATGGTTATTGGACATAGATGTTATATAGTACCATATAATTTAGAAGAAGCCTGTTTTCAGTATGCACATGATCGTTTTCAGCGTCACCCCAGGAAGTATCATACACCGAACAATACGAAAACTCTGAAAAGAGATATACCGCCGAAAACTGCTATACCACTGCTACAATGTATCTGTAAAGGTATTCAAACGTGTTCGTAGTACATTTTTAAAAATAGCTTTTGAGAACATTATAAATGTTTTTTAAGGATAAATACCAATAAATATTAATACTTAACCAGCAATATTTAAGTTACTTAAAATTTTAAAAAGTCACAACTATATGTGAAATTTTAGTAGTTTTAAAAAATTTCTTAAGCCAGTTGAAGAAAAACGCAGTAAAATTATATCAGTAAAAGTATTATCAAAATAAACTGCATGCATTTATCTAGTGAAAGTACCAAAATTTTAAGGTTTTATTTAAATATAAAATTTTTAAAGATCATGGAATAAATATTTGACATATTTATGAGGCTATTGTTGAAATAACAGGTCATAACTCAAAAATAAGTATTATTTCACTTTATTTTTACACTACAGTGAGTATTACTTTCGTAAATTCCCTGGGAAATAATATAAATATCAGGTTCAAAAAGTTTCTTAGAAATACATTTATAATAATTTGAGTCATTACATACCGTGATAGATTTAAGCCACAAGCAAGACAAAAAAAAAAATGAAAACACAGAATAATCTCTTTATTACATTTTAATCTTAGTTAGAAAATAAAAAAAAATTTTAACAGTATATATTAATTTTTTGTTCAGAAAATTTATGTATCACTGATTAAAAAACTGTTGATCATTTTTCCTAAAACCGCATTAAAAAAGTGGCTGCTACTGTTTTTACTTATATGTAGTAAAACTCTATGATAAATTAAATATTTGAAAGTGGGTTATGCATTAATTGATTTCATAGAGGAATTTGACAAAAAAAAAATTAATGCTACTATAATTTTTCATTTACTTCTAACCATTGTAACACTATATAGAGAATCTTAGAAGGATGAGCATGTTGCCATACATTCTTTCATGAAAAATGTAACATTTATCTCTCCTTTTTATGAAACATTATAGTAGTAATTGATGGCCTATATGTGTATGCAATGCCACATTATACATAAAATTAAAACAGTCATCCCGCCAAGAGAATTAAAGCAAAGCTTTTAGAAAAGAAAACATTTTTATTTAAAGTTAAGTTATCAATATCTGAAATTGTATGATACATATTATAATGTATCACTTTTATTATACAGTTGCATTTGACTTATTCAAGAATAGAAGAAAAGCCGGCTGGGTGGGGTAGCTGGTTAAGCACTGGCCTAATTCACCCAAGTTTACGGGATCACCCAGACCCAAGTCGGAGGATTTTTCATGATGCAGAAAATCGACAGAGTCTATGTCGTATGATTATACAGCTTGTTAAAGATCCTAGAATGCCTGTTTGACTTGGGTACTCTCGACAAAATTAAAATCCCAGTACATGTTCACATTGTCAAGAGCTCAAGAGCTTCTCTATGGGGAGGAAACTGGGCGTCAAAATTATTTGCAGTAATTGGTATCGCCTATATAGAGTCGCGCTAAAAAGTGATACCAGCTTCTGGGGAATGTAGTACGTCTGCAATGGTTACAATCAGCAACCCAGTTAGTAAAAGAATAGACGAAAATATTTCAAAACAAAAATTCACCTAAAAATGATATGCGATTAAATAAAAAAATAGGAACCATTCATTAATTTTCTAAAGAACTCATACGAATGAATTAACAAATTGGGAATTCCCATGAATATAAAAGCTTTAAATCAATATAAAAATTTTCACAAAACACTTTTGGAAAAAAAATGAAAAGAAAAATGAGCAATATTGAAGTCATAATGTCTAAGTTAATGTAAAAAAATAGATGTAAGAAAGAAATGTTATTTTTTCAAGAAAAAATTTTTATAAATTAAAACATTCAAACATCAGCAACTAAAAAGTATTGTAAAGTTTAATTTTATCGGCAATTTTTTGTGACAAATGACGACTGATAGCACGCACGGCACACATTTCCAAGGTCGAGAACTCGAGGTAGGTGTCGTCGAGTTGCACGTTCGAAACCTTGTGCCGTTGAAGACCCGCAGTGTACAGGAGCTGATGCACGTTAAATCTATCAAGTTCGAAATCTTCCAGTTGAGTTGGTGTGGATTTTTGGAGAGGGAAGTGCCGGTTCATGGGTCATTGTTGTCACTTGACAGTGGTTCAAAATGCTTCACAGTGCGGCGTAAATCTAAACCATTTACAGCATTGTTTACTGCTGCACAACGTCTCTAATATATGAATTTTGTTCTTTTTATGAAACTTTTTTTAAAAATAACTATTTTATTCAGTAAATGATATTTTCTGTTTGTAGAAATTAATATTCCTAAAATAAAAAAATGCTTTCCTTACTGTTCGAAATATTTGCATTATTAAAGGACAGAAAAACCAAATGCGAAATAAATAATCCTTAAAATGTTACAGAATTTGACTTGTAGAAGTTTGTGTTCTTTTTCAAAGTGCAAACAACTGCACTTTTCAAGAAATTGATCGAATAACGCAATAAGAAAAATTATTCCAATCTTACAAAAGAACATTAATTCTAAAGTGAATTCAAAAGCATAATTGTTCCAACAGAAATGCATTAGAATTTTTACTTTTGAAATTGGGAAATTTATTTAAAAAATTAATTGAAATACACATTTTTAAAATTATTAGTAGACACCCAAACTTAGAAACAGTTCAGTCCATATTCTCTCTCACACACACATTTTATATATATTTATGTTTAATATATAAGGATAAGCATTATGATAGAAACCCAACACCAAACACATAAATAATATCTCTCTTTATTAAGAAAGTATCACAGCTATTAGGTAACAACATCGTAAATTTCTGAGAATTTTTATTTGCTTCTCTGTCACGTGATCCTCGCCTTATAATAAATATTCTTATAAGGTTTAATTATATGTTAACAGTAAGGATTACATAGAACATTTTCATTGATATTTACTCAATAAATTACTTGACTAAGCAAAGCTTTTCTGTACGCTTAAGGAGATAAAGGTTCTCAGTGGGAAAAAATAAGTAATCGTAAGGATTTTGAAAAAGTTACCAAAATCAAAAATTTAAGAGTGAGGAAATCTCAAAATTCTGTATATTCTGTTCTTTGCTCTTTTTAATTTCAAATGTTCTACTAAAAGCTCGATTTCCATTGTGTAAAAAAGGGATAACAAAATTATGAATATATTTTTAGAAACATTTTTAAACATGGTATACTGTTTTGATTTAACTTCTTCGGTCCTCTAAAAGTGTAGATTGTAATATTAATCAAACATTTGCGAGTTTTTTCTAAATCTTTTTTTTTTCTAACTTCACTGTATTTCTTTATTACTCCGTTATATACTGTCCGGAATAGAAACTTATTTCTGACGGATAGAAAATATTGGGATATAATTTGCCTAATAGTTCAAAACACAGTAAAATGCTACAATGAAAAAGAACTGATATTCAGATTCAATGATAATTATGATAAAACCACCCATCGTTAAATAATAAATAAATCTTTTCAAATCCATTACTTCCAAATTTTCAAAGACTTGTAATAAATGAGATAAGTTAAAAAATATTGGTGAGAATTTCAACCCCTAAATTTTATGACTGCATAATTTTTAAGAAAACTATAAAAAAAAGTTTCTTATTTCTTTTTTATTCAAAATATTTTTATAAAACTAAGTTTTTTTATTTAAAATAAAGTATCTTTAATTATTTTATATATAGTCTGGTACAGCCACGGTTATGTAAAATAATTAATAAATTTTTTTAAGGCTGTAAGAAAAAGAATTTTGTTCGTGCTTTTTAACACCCAGCAGGTATTAGAAATAGCCCGTCACTTTGAGATGAGCGAGAAGAAAAGAATTAATCAAAAGTTTTTATGCGTTACTTTTAACTATTTCAAATATTTTTTTCGTGTTTCAATTTGAAAGCCATTTTATTATTAAAAAAGTTTATCTCAAAACTCATTTTAATCTGCATGTGAGTGCTATTTGCATACTACACTGGTGTCCAAAAGTTAAACATAATTGATAATTATGTGAATAAAGAAGAACTGTAAATCAGAATAGCGGGAAACGTGAAATGCGATAAAATAAGGAAGCAAATCAAAAGAATGATAATAATTAATTTTATTATCCAAAGTAGCAGTTTGAAAGAAAACTTAGCATAGCAAGGATTCACACTTTAAAGAAAAAATGAAAGAAAACATTAAATAAGATACTGATGCTGCAGTTTAATAAGGTGTGTGGTCACCTCTGACAGACAGGCACGCTGCACAGCGATTTACCATACTTGCTATGAGATGATGAATGAGTTGTGGGCTCAAACGGTTCCAAGCTTCATGGAGAGCCCTCTTCAGCTCTGTAACGGAGCTTGGTGGGTTCGAAAGGGCTGCAATTTGTCTCCCGAGTATATCCCATTGATGCTAGATAGGATTTAAATCATGGGAGTTCGAAGGCCACGACATGCGCTGGATGTTTTCCGTTTCAAGGAAGTCATCAATCAGCACCGCTCGGTGACATGGCGCATTATAATCCATGAATATGAAGTCAGGATCGACAGCACTTCGAAACAAGCGAACATAAGACTCAAGAACTTCGTCTCTGTATCTTTGAGTAGTCACAGACAACGTGTCAAGGAAATGGAGGTCTGTGCGGCCGTCCATCATGATGCCTGCCCATACCATTACTCCCCTTGATGTAAAATGATGTCTTTCCGTTATGTTTCTTGGTTCAAAACGTGTTCCACGTTCTCTCCATATCGTTATCCACCAAGAATCACTACTCAGACTAAACCGGGACTCGTCACTGAACATCACATTGGCCCACTCTCACACACTCCAATGTTGATATTTCAAACTCCAATTCAAACGAGCGTGTTTATGCGCAGACGTGAGGGGAATGCAAACTGCTGGTCTTCTGGCATACAGGCCAGCATGATTGAGTCTCCTGTAAACAGTTTGTCTCGAAATTCGTATTCCTGTGGCGACTGTGAGCGCCGAACCCAGTGCTCTGGCAGTAATGCCTCTCTGACGTCTCGCACTTATTACCAGATATCGGTCTTGGCGAGGGGTTGTGAGTCTAGGTCGACCTGATACTGGTTGTCAGGTAACATCTCCCATTGTTTGAAACCTCTGCCACAGTCTTGATATCACAGACTGGTCCACATTCATAATTCGAGACACTTCGGTTTGTGATCATGAGGATTCCAGCATTCCAACGATCCTTCTTTTCGTAAACATGTCCAATTGGCGTCTTTGTGCCATCATTCACCTTGTTTGATGGTTCACAATGTTCCTTCTCACAGCAGTTGCACGAAACTTGTCTGAACTGCCTATGCTGCGTGAATCGGTTTCTCCGTTCCGACATGCGCCGGTGTTTCGCGCAGGACGTAGTCGACTGAAAAGTTTTGCATAAACCCAATGTTCTCCTTCACTCAATCAATATCCGCAAGAAATTTGAAATAATTTTACGAGTATTTACTCCATGTTTTTTGCATTTGACTATTTATGCTTAACTTTTGGACACCAGTGTATTTACGCCTTTAAGCCTTGTGTGCGTGCGCGCGTGTGTGCGTGTGTGTGTGTGTGTGTGTGTGTGTTGTGTGGTGTGTGTGTGTGTGTGTGTGGTGTGTGTGTGTGTGTGTGTGTGTGAACGATTTCATTTTTAAAATGACATCACATTGAAAAGATATTAAAAAAAGAACATTTATCATTTTGTTCACGTTCTCTACTAATTCTTAAGAAGTAAAATTGTATCGGATTTTGTTCCCCACAAAATTTTTTCCATAATAATTTTAATTTTAATGGAGGGAATTTGGTCTCAAAAATCATAGAATAGAATAGCAAAAACATAGAATAGAAATCTTAATGGTTTATTAATACACACACGCACAAATTCAGAGTAAATTTTCCAAATAATTCCGCTGGTTTCACTTAAAACTTGAAAAAAAATCTTACAAAACACCAGATAAGTGTTTTATTATTATTAATATTAATAACGTTGAAGTATTTCTTCTATCTTATGAATCTTTTGCATTCTTACTAAATCGGAACTAAGAATGAACAAGGATCACCCGCATTTAATTATTTGAAATAATTTTTAAGATTTTAACCACAGAAATCTTAATTTAGAGAGGAAATCATTACCTTCTTCATTATAAGATTATACTTTAGTTAAATGGATTTGTTATTTATTTTTAAAGAATTATTTTGATATTTTAATAGTAATAGTTTCAAATTATCACTTTCTGTCCTCATGACCGAATAATGAATAATGTTATATGTGATGTAACGAACTAATAAGCGTGCACTATCTTAAAATGAAGAGAAAGGTTTTTCAATAAGAAAGCTGCATTTAAATATTCTATAACTTTTTCTAATAAAATGTTTTAAGATTCTTTCCTTCATAAAAATAAAGTGCATAACATAAAAAGCGATTCCTTCAAAATGATTTAAAAATCAATTAATAACCATTAAACCAAATAATTTTTGCTTAAGTTATATTATTAAATATTCACTAGTTGTCTACAGTTACATATAACAGTTATATATAATTATAGTTATATACTACAGTTGTGTATACAGTTATATAAGAACCCCAGTTATTGTCATTGATAGTATATGACACTTTTTGAAATGTATTAATAATTTATTCCTAAGATAAAGTTTTATGATGAGAGACTGTCAATATTTTTTATACAACTTTACTATAGTCCTTCGTATTTCCATATATGTTCACCCTTATATAAATCAAAACCTAACAATTACATATATAAATTTATTAGGTTTTTACAATTAAATATATAAATTTTTAAACCATTTTAATTTTTTTCTAAATCTTTCTTCGTTTCAATAAAAATTTAAGCAATTTGTTTACTAATAAATAATAAGCATTATTATAGTTTTTTAAATCTTTTTTCTTCTTTATAGAGAAAAATTTTAATTTAACTGAAAAAGTTTATTCACTCTGCGTTGCATACAAAATAAGTTTTAATGGAATATTTCTTAAATTTAATATAATAATTATCATAATAAAAAAGGAGTTGATGTGTGAAATGTTGAACATTATTAAAAATATCAATATTATGACTAAGTAATTACTGCAATAAAATATGTATACTAATAAATATTGTATACAATAAATTGCTCTGCATATAAGTGGCATATAACTATGTCACTTTTATTATTTTAATTTGTATATATTTGGCAATATTTTACAATTTATATCTATGACTAGATTAACAGTTACAGTATTTTAGAAGTAATGATACATTTCACTCGAATGGAACCTAGCTTATCCAATTATGATTTAGAATAACTGAATCGCTCTCAAATGCAATGTCAAATTTATGTAACTCGCAAAAAAAATATTGCTTTGAATAATATTTGTTTCCTCTAAATTTCCTTTTTTTTTTCTTCTCAAAAATATTTATTATTTATCAATATATTTGGTCATTCAATATTTTCTTAAGATTTCTCCAGGAAAAACCATTGTCAGAAGAAAATGTGCAATACTTCAAAATTCATGAATAAATAAAAGAAAGGAGGGTCAAATAGAATGAAAATTTTCCACGTCTTGCATCTGGTTTCTTTTACTATACGCTCATGCAATGCACGAACTTAACAGTCCCCTCCTTTGCGTCTCCCCACACACCCCTTGAGTATTCTTTCTTGTTTGAAAGCCCCCGGGCCGAGTCGGCTCTCTTTGATGTTACTGTCGCCTGCGCAGGCCTTTGAAGAGAGGTCTTGTTTACTTTCGGGATAAAAAAGGACTGCGAGCACGTGGTCTCTGTATAAAAACCCGATGAGTGGCACAGAGAAAGGCATTTTTCTCTCGCGAGTCCAGTCTACAAGCTACTTAAATCTTCTCACTCATTAACTCATTCAGTTTTATCCGATAGGCGATACTTGAATATCGTTGATTTGCTTTACATTAAATTATTTTTCTCAAAAGAAGAGAGATATCATTCTCTATTTTTTTTTGCATTTGTCGTCACCGATAGAACTTTATTTTAAACGCTTCGGCTTCTTTAATAGCAATAAGATATTGCTGCCATAACACTTTTCGATTCGAGATCTCAATCGTGGTCAGAAATGGCTTTGATTTTCTTAACTATTTTCTTCTGTGTGATCAATCATTTCGTCCATCTTCAAGCAAAAGTATCCAATGCGAATACTTTCAACGTGATTGAGGACGCAAGCTTATGGGCAGATTCGGCTTTCAATTTTATAAACAATATGAGTTGTAAAGATTCCTTTCTGACGACTGAAGAAGATTGCATTAAACTTGTCTCGGTCCTCAAATCGGACATGAATTTCTATTCTGCTGGTCCTATTTCAGGCGAGAAGTTTGGAGCAGTTTTGCCGGATGGACCTCTAACTCGATCGGTAAACCATGATGCTATTTTGGTCATTGATCCTTACCCAGAAGCTAATCTTGGACATCTACTCGTGGTTTTCTACGTTGACCTCGGCTGGACAAAATTGCAGTGTGAAGTCAATGGAGGAGAATTTACAGGTGGGTTGATTTTAATAATATTATTTTATAAGAACAAATATTCTTTAATTTGTATTTAAGAGAATGGAAATTTTCTTACTTTTACAAAGTACAATATTGCTTATTATTCAGATAGTTTTTGGTATAAAATGTTTCCTCGCCCATATAAATTAGATGATGTAATTGAAAAGTGTAAACTAGGAAATGTTAGGAAAATTAGAATGATAGAAAAAATTATTTTTCTTTGCCAATTGTCTGTGAAATGATTGGCATTATTTGAGTCCGTTTTGAAAAAATCAAATAATATTACCCTCTATGTTTGTCTAATTACAATATAATTAATAAGAATCAGTTTAAATATGTGCTTTATAAACTTTATAAAATCTGAAATCGAGTTTATTTATAAACTTGGATTAAGGTATTAAATGCTTGCGTAAATGCCAGCTTTGAATTGTCATGAAAAATAATTTTCCGTTCGTCGAATATTCGCTTTTTATAAGTATATATTTATCGACATTAATACGAATGAAGGCATTGCTTAGTGGATATTTAAACCTATTTATTAAATTTACCATAAATTTAAGATTTCTGAGTCCAAAATAAAAAATATTAACTCATTATATATTAATTTTTAAAAAAAGCATTTTTTTATTTGTTGAATGAAAAGGTAGGTAACCTAAATACATACAAAATATTTCACAAAGAATAAATAAATTGAGAAATTGGGGGGGGGGGGGGGGGATTCCACTTCTTATAATCAATATTAATTTCTGTCGATACAAAAATTTATTCGCAGATGATTTTGTTATGTAACAAAAGAATAGATTCTTAATAGGTTAGCAACTAATTTTTAATAAAAATGTTCAAAGATCAGATTAAATCGTTCTTGAGCAAAAATAATGATGTTTAATATAATATTCATTTCCATAAATTGTATTACATAAACGTGGGCTTAGTTTTAAGGCGTTAAGAAACAGTTCTTTCCGTATTTCATATTTTTCCATCGGAATTTTTGAAATTTCTTAATTAAATCATAAATAAAATTTAGAATTATTCTAAATCTATATCTATCAGTGAAATTGGTATGTTGGTAATACAGACTTTAATGAAAGTAAGAAAATACACTATTTTCTTCTCCCTCCCCTTCCGACAATTTTATGTATTACTTCAGTTTTGTGATTCTATTCTTAAGACATGAAGCTTTTCTTTTTTTACTATGCTTGTTAGTAGGGGAAAGTTTAAAAGGGAGATTTACCCCGACAAAGGTTTTACTTACAATAGAGGGGGTTGTGGTAGTTGAATAAAGATCCCACAATATTTTACTAGGAGTTGTCAAAAAGGTGTGACATTGTCAGGTGGTCAGAAAATAAATGGCTATCCCTGACCACCTGACCACAGAAAACTATGTTGAAAGGATACCGATTTCTTTTGATCCGGTATTTTGATGTCGTCGGTTTTTATGATGTCTCTGTGACTCTTTCACTATTTTGTCAGATAATAAGTTTGCAGTCTGTTAACAGCTCATTCGCTTGTCATAGGTACAAATGATCAATGATATGTCTCAATAGATCCAATATTTTTAATGATGTCATTCGTGAGTTTGAAAGGAGTTAGAAAACTTCCCCGTGTCAGTACGTTATTGATGTGATATTTATAGTTTGTAGGCATTATGGTTGAAATAAAGGGCTTTTAAAGATGATTTTAAAAAAGTAATTTAAAGTAAAAATTAATAGTTAGTGATAATATTAGGCATAGTCGATTAATTTCTGTATTCAACATCTCTCGCATATAACTGTAATTTTCAATTAACTTTTAATTTTTATTTAAATTTGTATATAATAGCTTTAAAAGGGGAATTAAAAAACGCTTAAAAAATTAAAAAAGAAAGAAAATTTGCTTATTTTTTACTATAACACCCGAACATTGTGCGTCATAAGATGTTCTTTTGAATCTCAAATTTAAACATAGTTGAGCCTTTGTTCAGCAAAATCGTTAAATTCCAAAAACAAAGTTCGTTATGTGGAAAATTTGTTAAATAGAAATTCCTTTTTCAACATACTTTATATTCTTATCTATAGGAAAAAGTTCGCAAAATAGGTTTCGTAAAATTGAGATCCAATGGTACTTTTGGTGGTTGTACTTTTGTTGCCATTTTAAGCTTTCCTATAAAATTTGAAAATGAAATAAAAATTTAAGTACATTTTGAATTTTGTCTCGAAAAATAAGTATTACGAAGTTGATGTTTAAAAAGAAGGAAGCTTAATTACTTTGGTTAAATTTGAAGCATAATTATTTGAATGAAAAATTATTATATAGTTCGCTTAAAGAGATTAACCTTAGCTTTAACTTTTTTTTATTTTGATCTTGATTCAAAAAATGACTTGATTTATAGAGTTTTAAGTAGCAATCTACAAACATGTAGTGTTTAAAAAAATATCCAAACGTATAGAAAATTACTATTATCGGCACATTTACCTTAACAATACATTTAAAATGTCAATTAAGAAAATCTCACTCTTAATTTTCTGTGTTGATAATTTTAAAACGATGTACGCGAAATTAATTATTCTTAGAATAAATCTTATCTTAGAGCTTACGATTTTTATCTGTTTTAATTTAAATGTCTTTTTAAAATTGCATAAAAGAGAATAATACGATGTATGTTTCTTTCTTAAAAGCTTTACACTAATTTTCTTTATTATTTTAGATGATGGAGCATGTTTATCATTAGCATTAAGAAAACGATGCCACAATTTTTTACTGAATGCTAAATGGAAATTGAATAACAACCGTAAGAAAAATTGCGAAATTGATTTCTTCCCCCTAGTGCACTTAGCTCATGAAGAACCATCGCAACTCGGACAACGATTGGAATGCAGGGATGATTTGACAGGTAAAACACGTTTTAAGTAACATTGGGCTTTATTTTAATATTTACTTTTTGCGAATCCTTTTTATTTTCACAAAAGGAATTTTAAGTACAGATATTTGCTAATATTTATTTCTTAGTAAGAAATTCGCCCACTGTTCATTTACAAAACAAACTTTTTACATTGTGTAAAAACACTCATAACTTAACAATGAGCACTGTTCGTAATTATGACCCTACTTTAATAATGTGTACAAATCTCAACCCTTAACATATTTCTGGTATTTAGAAATTCTAGCATCATTAAACCCCTCAACTGCCCAGAAAAAAATGCACAATTCACTCCCCGGTACCAACTTCTTTCAAGCAGTGTATTATTAACAGTCACAGTTATACAGTGTATTGGGGAAGAAAAGTCTCTATATCTTTCTCTGAAAAATAAATATCCTTCACTAACACACACATACACTGTCAAGGTCATTGTATTGCATTTTAAAGCCTTCAGAATAGATTTACATATAGCAGCGCAATGCAAAGGTTCGTAATTCGAAAAGGCATATATAAACGTCAGAGGCACTTAACGCACTGGCTGAGTGAGACGTATATATCTGCCTAAGTCAGTTAAGGGGTTAATACTTAATTTTTTTTTAAAATTAAGATAGTAGAATAATATATGGGATAGTAATGATGCCTGTGTGTGCGTGATAAATGATATATCCGATTAGTATTATCATCATCATCATAATATCTGGCAAAGAGAGCCCCTCGTGGGCTAATGCCTTCCTATGAAGATTCCTCCAAAATGATCTCTTGTTCACCTTCATTTTCCAAGTTTTCTCGTTTATAACCTAGTATGGTGGTTATGACACTCGGCTTGTAATCGAGTAGGCTCGGGTTCGGATCCCGAATAAGACATGTATGTATCTTCGAGAGAAGAAGTCAAACCTTTTTGCCTGAAATGGATTCCCGTCTTGAATGAAAATCAGCGCACCCCTTCTGCTCTATGTTGGGATCATCGTATGTAATAAAAGTTTATGTTCTTATGGGATTGTATTGCATGTTTCTATTCACCTATCTTTCGTACGTATCCCAGTATGTAACACACAACAATATCCTAAAGTCTGATTCCACTGAGTCTGTTCATCTCAGCCTTGGTCTTCCACGCTTCCGAATCCCAGTGACTTTGAGCTGCGGTATCTTTTTGGCAACATTATCATCTGGCATTCCAATTATATGGGCTATCCAATTAATTCTATTTATTTTTATGTATTTAATGATGTCAGTTTGTTTATAAATTATATATTATTCGAAAACGATTAGTATTATGTACCTTCAAAATATAGTCTTAATTTTTTTTTATTTTCCTGATAATAATCTCAGGTTATTTAAAGGCTCCGTCTTTAGCCTTCAAATAACTGTCTTTGTTTAAAATAAATGTTTTTAAACTATATAAAACAATTTTAATCACTTATTAAAATTCTAATGGTAGTAAAATTAATGAATCAAAATACCAGTATTTCTACTCATGATTGTGAAAGTAATAACTGCAATACATCAAGCTTTTTATATTGCATTTAAATTTTCAGCACTAAGGAACGTATGAGGGGAGATTTTGGTGTGCGCAGAAAATTAATTATAATTCTTTTCATAGGTTTCGCTTCTTGTCCAGTTTTAAGACCAGAAAATGAGACGAATACTTTGGTTTGTGACGCTCTGACGGAAAATACATTGAGATGCAGCAATACTGCCACCACAGTTGGTACTCGCTGCAGACTGCTTGAGAGATGTGATCATGCTGTCTTAATATCTGGAGGATGGGATCGTTTGGCAGATCGACCTTTGTACTTTGAGAACATGGTTAAGTTCCACGAAATGCTGATGAATAATGGTTTTCTCCATTCCAACGTCAAAATGTTTTACTCAAATGGAAACAATGGAATTCATGGTAAATTGATATAATTTTATTGATTGTTTTCCATCGATTATTTAGTTAAATATAGGAGAGTAAATTCTTAATATTTTTACTCTCTTCAACTACTTAGAATAATAGGAATAAAATTAAAAAGTATTGTTTTATATTTTTGATATTAGTAACTACCAAAAGAAGGGTATTCAATCGCTTTCTTTAAAAATCTCAATGTTTTTAATGTTTTTAACTTTTCAATAATATTAGTTTTCAAACAATGTGTTCCGGTGATAAAAATGATGTCAATGACGAGAGAAAACTTGTAAAGTAATTCTAAGCATCAGTGCATTTCTTAAAATGCGTTCTCCTTGTGTATGTATACGATTTTATTTGTCTAGTTATAGCTGAAGAACATTAACTAAATTTTATTATAAATTACGAGAATTGCTCGAATTTAACACTGATTTTGAAAACCAATAATCTTAAAAGAGGTAACTACTATTTCGCTATTTAAATATTCGAAATATTAAACTTTTTCATGAAAACTAGTTTTATGGCTAAATTCCCCCCAAAAAAAGAGTGCAAATGGTTTTTTTGAATATCTTACATTCATTACAAAATGTTCCAAATTCATCTTACTTCATATAGTGATACATTAATGGTATAAATTATGCATATGATCGGCTTATGTATTTTATTTATTTGCTTTTGCGACGCTAATTTCACATTATCAAAACTAATATAAAATATAAATTATTATTCTATCAAAAAAAAAATTTTTTTTGATAGAATAATGTATTCCAGTACAAATATATTTCTCTGTCATTGGAGAGCAACACATATTTTATTACACTCCTCTCTATTTAAATCCTTCAATTTTTATTGATAAAAAGCGTGTTTCGTAGTCTTTTATATTGTTATTAATATATTGAATTGTAAAATAGATAAATTATTTTAATGCTTCTATTTTTTAAGGATACAACATAAAAACTTTTAAGTTGATGTTCGTAGAAGAAAATTTTTTTCTGTCTGAAAATTTAATCTTTTAATTTGGATTTTAAAAATTCCTTTTTATTTTTATTTAATTAATCTTTTTTTTTAAATTCTAGATACTTTGGATATTAAAGAAGAAATTTTTCCTTCCGCTTTCAAATTAACAATGAGATATCACATACGCAAGATTTGTCGATCATCACTTTGCGCTGATTCATTTGTTATTTACTTGAATAGTCCAACAACAAGCGACGGAACTTCTTTGTTGTGGGATATTGACAGAAATGGACTGGTAAATATTATTTTTATATAATTTGGAAAATAAGAATTGTAACTAAGTGCAAAAGACTCTTTAATAAGTAATAAAACTCGAATAGAAAATTATTATTTATGATTGTGACTTACAGTCATCTATGTGCCAATAATGCATGTTGAAAGAGAAAGCCATATGATAAATAATTGTTGACTCCATTTAATAGTAAATGTAAAAGAATAAGATAATTGTTATTTATTCCATGAGTTTTTTTATATGCATTCAATGTTATTCCAACATGAAAGTAGAAACAAAAAGCCTTTAGACCAGGAGTGAGCAATTGTTTCGGCTTAAGGGTCATATTGTCGCATACCGGGGGGGGGACACATCTTTTTTAAAATGATTGCATTCAATTTATTAATTGTGCTAAATTCATATCTGTACCTGCACGCACATTTAATTCTCAGTATAACAACAGAAACGCCTTTTTTCAGTTTTATACATTTTTTTTTTTTTTAAATCAGGAGTGAGACAGCTTGTTGAAATTCCCAATACGGCCTGCTAGTTAATGTCAGCTAACTTGCATCTATGTTTACTCTGGTTGATCTTCACATAAGAAAAACTTTGCTCACAAATATATATTGACCCAAATATAGAGAACATTTCCTGTCTCTTTGGTTTCTTCGGACTGTCTTAGGAGCCACAAGAAAAACCTCTCAGAGAGCCGCTATTTGCAAATTCCTGATCTAGACGAGTCTTGAAAGTTTTAATAACAACAGAATATTATCTTAAAATATGTTAATAGTTTTCCCTTTACGCATTTTTCATGTGATATGTTATTTTTAAAACGTGTAAATATGTAAAAATTATAATTTTTTTTTTTTTTTCAGATTGATAAAAATGAAGTATATACATTAAGAGAACTTCTTCATGACACACAACATTGTATGGCCCAACAACTGTATATAATTGCGGATCAGAATTTCTCTGGTAAACTTGTTCATGCACTTGAACACTCTTCAAAGCACAACAACGTCATGGCTTTTGCAAGTGGCCACGAACATGAATATTCATGGAATGGAGATTTCACTACTCAGTGGGCAATGTATACCGGCAATCAAAATTGCATTTCTGACACTCATGATGTAAGTTGAAAAAATCTTTTTTTTTTCTGAATAATGTTACATATTGAAGAAAATTAAGTATTTCCTTTTTAAATGTAAGGTAAGAAACTTAACTTTAACGTGATAAAACTGTTTATCTGATTATTTATGTAAATGTTGCTTGAATTTCTGTTTCATCATTGACAGCTGATTTATACATTCTATTTTTAAATTCATTTAAATAGCTTAAAATTATTTTTAACAATAAAATATGAGACAACATTATTACTGTTTTTTGTGGTGTCTTCAGAGTTTTAAGAATTAAAATAATAAATGCATAATTCACACAGAATACATAAGGAAATCAATATTCATTATACCGTTAATTCATTAATATATAACAAGCATTTTTTATAGCATCATTCATACTCATATCTTAATGGTATACAGATTTAAAAGGCTAAATTTCACACATATACAAGCGTGTGTGGGGGTGTTTTTTTTCTTTTTACTCGTTTGAATTTTTTTTAATCGTTTATCTACATATTTCAAATCAGTAAAACAGAATTCGTGATGTTTTTTATTCACTTAACGATCGCTTTGTAAAAGATTACCTAAAACATTTAACATAAACTTTAACATTTTAACGAATCTAGATAGTTACAAACAACAATCTGACAAATTATTCACTAAGGGGTAATTAGAGAGTGTTGAAAATGGTATAATATTAAAAAGTCTCTTGTTCACTCGCTACTTTCAAAAAGTAACACCGCATAAAATTAAATGTCTTAGAAGTTATTATTTTATTTGAACCTTTTTCAAAACTATTTTCCCTCGGTAGCCTAGTGGTCATGGTTGAGAGCTCGAGGTCCGACTTGTCAAGAGTTGGAGCCCAAGTGCCACTTAAGACCCGCCCTATAAAGGGGCTTATGAACGTTAAATCTGTCGAGTCTCGAAGTCCTCACGTTCAGCACAGGTGTAGTCCTCGTCAATTGACCTTTGTTCAAAATCAAGTAAAACCAATAGCTCTCGTGTTGATTTATAGCTCGACATAAAAAAAAATCATTTACTTTGTTCAAGACTATTTGTAGTGTTTTTGTTGAGCAATAAAAATCAAAGATATACTTATTAACAACATTTTATCATCATATGTTCATTGTTGTGCAAAAGGCTTCTGAAGTATGGAGCTAAATCACAATCTTCACGAATAAATCGTGATTATCTTCTAATTTTCCTTGCATATGTAACTAATTTAAAGGAACAAATTTGCTTGAAGTTTAAATTTGTAAACAGGATAGTATCAGATTTTTATTCTATGCAAAAATTTAAATCCTGAGTATACTCAGAACTTTTAAATCTTTTTAAAGAAAATCTTTTTCTTGGTAAATTGAACAACGATTAAAAATGGTCACATTTTAAAGCTATTTTTAAATAAAAATAATATTTTTTCAACTTTTTTCTTTTAAGTACTATTGCATCGTATAAATAAGTACGACAGACTGTTAGTTCTTAAGACCAGTGCCGGTTAATCCATTGAGGGCTTTGGGGCGGGCGCCCAGGAGCCCGAAAAAGCTGGACTTAACCAGATTTTCTGGTTATAAATTTCGATCCGCCAGTGCCAAGCGGGCCTGTAGATCTTCTGGACCCAGTGCCTGAAATGAGATTAAATCGGCACTGCTTAAAACTCTTCGTATTCCTGATTTTTAATGTAATGCTTCTAAAACATTTTTCGAAGAATGCTTTATTATTGAATTATATAGATATATGCTTAAAAATACAAGTATATGTAATTTTTTATTTACAGATGGTGAAATCTGTTATGAATTCTTCTCAACCTATATCATACTATGGTTTCGAAGCAAGTGCAAATACTACAATTTTTGGTGCACCCTGCAACATTCTTCCGCCTTACACCGAGCGTGAATTACAAAAAAACTTTTATGGATGCCAGTTTCTTTCTACGTCTGCTTGGGTGAGAGGAAGGAGTTCTACCCCAGAGTATGATAGTGACGAATAAATTTCTGAAGACATTTTATGTACATATGTATTATAATCATCGCATCTTTCAGAATGAAAGGAAATGTTCAGTGAAGAAAATGAGTAATTAAAATTCAAAAAGAAAAAGAAGAAAAATGTTCCTTTTTTTAAATGAAAAATGTTGAAGTATTTTATATACATTAAAAAAGAACATTTTTCCAGTTTTTTTATATACATATTCAGAAAAGAATGCATTTATGTAATTTTGAGGAATATGATCACGAACTTTTAAATCATTTTGTGAGATTAATATTTTTTGTGAGAAAAGCAAAACGATTCTTGTTTTCCTTTTCAACTTTGACTTGTCTATAGTTGAGAAAGAAAATTCATTTAAGTGAATCTTATCGCTATTTGTATCACATGATGGAATGAACTAGAAACTGGTTTATATCCAGTTATTCAAATGCGTAGTAAATATAGTAATGTGTGGTGAAACAGCATATTAAAAGCCAAAGATTCGTGAAATGTTTGACCACATCATGAGAAATCAAATTTGACCACAGCATTGCCTCTTTTTGAACGATGAATGTCACAAAATTATTGCCAAAGCTATGCGTGTAAACCGCAACTTAACGATTTTTTCCCTACTGCTATTGAAAATATTTTTTTTTTGTTTGTTCCATGAACTTTATCCAAGCAAATTGTTATTGTTACGTAATTGACAAATAAAAATGACGATAGTATTTTAATAATTTATAATGCTGTCAGAATGATCAGACATCGTATATGTGTGGAGAAGAAGCCGTGATTGTTATTTGTATTATGATTACCATCGTGTTCATAGTATACCTGTTCATAAGTTCTTATACGATGTAAGTCATAAACTCTTAGTGAAGAAAGTCTAATATATCGGAAATTGAAGAAAATTAAAAAAGAATCCGAAAAATTTAAAAAAAGAAAAACTTGAGTTGACTTAAGAAAAGTTTCAAGTTAGGAAAAAAAATGTATTTCAAATGTTTTTTGAAGTTTGATTTTATTTCAGATTATCATTATCTAGATCATATTTTCATGGACTTTTATAAGCAATGTACTGTGATATAGATTTCTATTTTTCATTTATGTCATTGCAATTTAGTGAGTGTTTGGATTGGTATAACCAATACCTTCTCATTGCATTTTTTTGTTAAAGCTGTACATAATTCATCATAACATGTACATTTTAAGAACATTTCATTAAATAAATTGTATTTTTGATGAAATTGTGTCTCTGTTTTTAATATATTCTCATTGATATCTTTTTATTTATTTCAAGAATATTAAGATACATAACATTTTGTAATCCAAACAATTTTTCCACTTTAAAAGAGAAAAAATCTTTGAATAAATTATAGCATTGAGTTTCCAAATATGTCAGAGATAAATTCTTCAAACCCAGGAAACAAAAATAAAAAAAATCGTAACATTTTAGAAATACTTGCAATTAAATTCGGAAGACTAGAATGGTCTATCAATTGCACACATCTAGGAAATCATTGATTTAAATTGATGGTAAATTTATTTCAAGAAAATTTGAGAGAAAAATATTAAAAATAAAATAGCAAAAGTAACTAATAATTTGCTTAAAATTACGGCTATTAAAGATTTGGGGGGGGGGGATAATCGCTGAAAACATATATATATGACAGAATAAATTCTTTAGATTGGAAAATTGAAATTTTTTTTATGTCAGTTCGTTAATGATTAAGAATTCTTTACAGGTGAGTAAAGAATAGTTAATTTTAAATGTGTGTGAATCGGTAGATTTGAAAGAAGAAAGAACAGGAAATTTTTTAGTTGAAAACAGAAAATTTAACATCTTTGGATAGTCAATATATAGATGTGGGTTCATAAGTGAACGACGGTTTCTTTATTTTGGATTATAAATAAAACGAATTTGATTCGTTAATATCGCAAACTATTTTCTTAGTATGAATCTTTTAAAAGTGATAAGAAACTTAAGTCTGGTCAGATACGTTCAAGAGTAGTTTTTTTTATCCTCCAAAGTACAAGAGGAAAAAGCAAAAATTTCGCGCGAGACATGTTTGCTCTTTTAATCTGTATACATTTTTAAATAATGAAGTAATCTATCAGAATTCAAAAAAATAAGTAAATCATTTCTCTCTTAATGCTTCTCTTGGCTAAAACCATCAAGAGAGATAATTTTCTAATAAGTCTTTCTTTTTTTTTTAAATCCGTATTTATTTGAATCTAAGCCGCACTTTTTCCAATGTTAATGCTATTAAAAATCGGGGCGGCTTGGAATTGAAGGCGGAAAAATCGTTGTTTTGAGGAAATTGAACATACTGACGGTTAGAACAGTTACGGGTGGTTTATGTTTGTATTTAAAAGTTTTTAATACTTGTAAAATATATAAATTATTCACTTCTTATTAGTTTCCAACTTTTTTTTTTTTTTTTAAATTTCGTAAATATTGGATTTTTTGATAAACCTTATCGAAGTATTTTTATTTTTTTCACAAAAATGTGTTCAGAATTTAGGGTTCAGCTTAGAGACTACGATGGTTTAGATTCGAATAAATATAGTATTCATTAACATTTTTCTTCAGTATTAGTTAAGCCTTATTAAATCGGGAAAAAGTTGTGAATTCTGAGAAAATGTTTTACGCATATATCTGATACAGAGATTTTAAAAAAGTTTTTTTTTTTAATTTTTAACTCAAACTTTAATTTGATATTTTTCTCTAGATATTTTAGAAAATCCAGCAAACTTTATTTAGCAGTTAAAGAGCGGTTTGATTCCATAGATACGTCAACAAGTCTTATAAAATCAGACCTTATTATTCGTAGTATTTTTAACTCCACATGTTGGTGTGATGTGGAAGTTTGAAATCAACTCAGGTATGACCTCATGATTTGACTGAGATTCAAAATTGAGAAGTTCGTCATCAATAATGGTGTAGCCTATAGGGGGCCGTGGATAGCCTAGTGGTTCGAGCATCGGACGCCAGACCGGAAAGCCTGGGTTCGATGCCCGATGCCACCAAATACTCGCCGAGTACAAACGGAAAACGTGCTCGTTAAATCTGTAGATCCGAATGGTGTTGCCATCTATCGTGAGCAAAATCTTGCTGCCACCTTCATGGGCTCAAACCTTAGGCTAATGACAGACGTATGTCTAGCCGATTGCCATGATGAATTTCGTGGGCCTCGATCTGGGGGCATAAGCAACAACAACAACAACAGTATATAAATACTATAATCATATAAATAGTACCTTCTGGAAGCTCCATACTGTGCCGAAAAAAAATCCAGAAAACCGGGATCTATTGGTATCTGGATTATGGTGTGATGAAAGAATAGAGTTTTGTAGAAACAAATTGAGATGCTTAATTCTTTTCGTTGAAAACAAACACTGCGTGTATGACCTTACTATTTTCCATTTTTTCTTCTTTTCCATAAATTCCATATGGTGATCATATGGAATCAATGATATTATTTTGTTTCTTTTTCACTTCTGAAAATTACAGTAAAAGAATGCCAACATGTCTCTATGTCACAATAGAGAACAGGTAAAAAACTGACACGGAACAGACAGTTTAAAAAAGCATATTTACGTTCGTTGTTAACTGTTATTTAACCTTCCTTTTTAATATTAGAGACAATTTCATATCATTTAAAATTTAAATCGTAGTAATTTTTATTTAATCCATTTTGTGTTTTTTCTCTCTTTAGGCTGTATAAAAGAATAGACTTGACGGTAAAAAATAATTAATTTAATAAAAAAAGCATGAACTTTTCAAAATAAATAAAACTAATATCGTCAATTTCTTATATTATTTGATGTATATTTTTATATTTTAGTGGCAACGTTTGGATAAATATACACATGAAGGTTGATATAAACAATAGTTAATTCAAAATCATCATTCTAATATACTGAGTGGCTGAAAAATGCTATACTAAGTGTAACGGGTCTATTCGTATTCTTCTTACTAATAATCCTCTTGGGAAAAAAATGGGTATTTAAAATTTATTCTGTTGAACACTTCCCTCCGAAGAAGAAGATGGGATTATGTAAATTAAGACTTGTATATATAGATTAAACTTCCGAGTTAAGAGAGAGGTTAGTCTGCTAACGGATAGCAGTGACTGATTAGCGTTAAGCTAGGCAAGAGAACTTCGTTACTTATTTAATCAATATTAAGATTGACGATGTGGTCAATTAAGCGTTAAATTTAGATTAGAACGAATTGAATAAGAAGGTGTACTGCTTCGACGTAAGTGAACCAATTTACTGTTAATTCTCTTAGTTTCTCGTCTACCCCGGGTTTGCTTCACATATTTAGTAATTGGTGCATTTCGTAGTTCAGGTTGTTGAATTTGTGACGTAATTGAGAATTGTTAATAAATAGAATTTGTATTGACCATGGCTAAACTTTCTTCGAACCTTCTCTCACTATGGGATGAAGCGGGCAATCCCTTACACAAGGAGGAATTACCAGAAACAGATATAATTCACAAGGTAGATATAAATCACTGTACGAAATAATAACAGATATTAATAATAGGTGAAAACACCTCGAAAAGTCAACATTCTTATCTTGAGTGATGTTAACTTGAGAAAACTACAGAAGCAATAGATTTCAATATTTGATTCATACTTTTCTTGAGAATAGTTCTTAGCTTGAAGCACTTATTTGTCAAACAATTAGATTTAAGCCATTGATGCATTGAAATTTTAATGAACATACAATTGTTTGTCTGCCACACACACAGTATTCCTTACAAATATGAAAATTGGCTCTCCTTAAAAACTTCCGATTCTCTTACTACTTATTCTTACAAGTACTTATTCATCATCGACATAAAAAAGCTATATCTCATCAACATAAAAAAGAGATTGTCTTAAGAGAGGCGATATCTAAAATCGCGCAGACATAAGTTTTCATTTTCGGCTTGTATTAAAACAGAACAAGATCAACAGATTACGCCATGAGTATTGTTGACAGCTCAGAAGTAAACATTCTAAAAAGAAAACATGGAAGATTTCATCAATCGGAACTACAAAAACAGCGATGATGTTAGAGATGAGAAAGATTAGGATTGAGAAAAAGATCTTGAGATTAGATTATAATATGATCTTTCTGTGAATGACGCTTAGAGGTGTAACTCATTTAAACATCTAACGAATACCGACACTTCTGCCTCTTCAAGTTTCTATTCACAGTGTTAAGTGAATGTGCTGAAGTTGATAAAATGATATCTGAAAGAAATAACGTCATTTAACAGTAATAAGAAAAAAAAAACTTTTTATAGCACTAAATATCTTTAAATGTTCTTTTTATTTTAATGACAAAAAGTGAGATGAAATGGAATCATAAGAAACTCTTAACTGTTTTCAAACGAAAGATATTAACTATTACTTTCGAAGTTTATGTATGCTTCGTTATTAACTTTCCTCTTACATAATGCATCAAAATTTCTTTTTATGGAACAAAAATTTGAAATGTTTTTGAATTTTATACATACCTAATGAAAAATACTTTCATTCGAAAAATAAGTATTTTTTTAAATAAAAAGTATATGATATTTTACCTAAAAAATTAAAAATAGACCCTTCCTAATTAACAAGAGGTGAAATGGACTTTTTGTCAGTATCAATATTTTTATTTCTAATTCTCAAAAACAGTCCCAAATACACCTAATATTCAATAGCTTTCAGTGCTAGATTGTCAGGGGTGTACATAAGGTTGGGTTTTGTGGGCTCAAACCCACTCCCATAGACCAACAGATTTTTACAAGCTTTTATTTAATTTACACTGTGTGTATGTATGTATGTAATTTGTTCGGGTGGAATCTTGCAACTCAATTTTGAAGCTGATATCTTCACCACATTGAGCTGAAATTTTGTATACACGTTTAGTTTGGATGACAATGCATGTTTTGATCATTTATATTTCGATATTGCAATTAATTAAAAAGATATTAATTAAAAACGTTAAACTAGTTTTGGGCGCCAACTTCGATATGTCTGCATTGTTGTAATTATGTTATTATTACAACAATGACAAAAGTTGGCGTCGAAAATCGGTTTTCAGCCAAACTGGAATTTCATAACGTTGCGCTATTGACTGTATTAACTTTGTCTAAAAAATATTTACGTTTCTACACCGTAAAAATAATCTAATTTCTACAATGTATGCAATTTTTTTTTACAAATTTCTATCTATTCTCTTGGATTTAAATCCAAAACAAAAAAAGTAAAGCTGTTTTTCAAGTAGATTGGTACATTAAATACCTTTCTCAACGCTGCCAAGTTAAACTGAGATGGAGTATTGTGGAAATTCTTTAAAAAATTTATCTAACATTAATCTATGAAACTCAGACAAAAAAATAATTACAGAATCGGAAAGATCATTTTTTATATATCTTACCCATCAAAAAGGAATCCACTAAGAAAACAATAAGAGAAAAGTATTATCGAGAAATGCAATGTATTTTCAATTAAAAAAATAATTTTATATTAAAATGAATGAATTTTTTTTGAATGAATTTTCTATTTTTAAACCTGCAAGTAATTTAAATATACCTCATTTTATCACCAGTAATCTAAACACACACTACGACATGTGTCCTTAAAATTAATTACAGATAGAATCTGTTAATTTTATTTCAGTTTTTTTTTTGTTTGAAAAATTTAAGGCAATTTTGTTTCTTTAGATGAGTCAGGCACATTGTAAAACTAGTTCAAGGTTATTGATATCCATAAAATGTGCCAAAAGAGAATAATTTGCAAAATGACTTGAAATGTTTTAAAAATAAGGAGAGAAAAAAATCGAATCTTCGAAGAAAAATTTCGTTAAATTTGGAGTTATTTTACGAAGAAAAGAGAGAGTAATATGTGTTGGTTCCAGGAAAAAGTTCTTAAAATAGAGAAATTCCCAAAATAGAGGTTCGTTATACATGGAGGTCTGACTGTATAAAAATAATGCGATGGTTAATTATTTTTTTTTTCAAAATCAAGTTTCTAAAGATGACCTGAGCAATTAAAAAATAGATTCTTACGTAGAAGATATTCAATGTCCAACAAAAAATTATCATTAGTTGATAAAACTTGCTTTTTTTATTACAACATGCGTTTTGAATTTTAAGCATTTTATTGATTAATACAAATCTTTAAATGCCTTTTGAAGTTTTTTAATAAATAACTAGATGTTTCTTCGAAGATGTTAGAGAAATATATCCCTTACCTTCAAAATATTGAACAGGCTGAGAAGCCTGTCCAGCGATAACTAAAAAGTAAAAAATAAATTAAAAGTAAAAAAACTTTTTTAAAAACAAGCTTTTATTTAAAAGCGCTAAAAAGAATAAAATAAACTTTTCCTTTAAAAGTTTTTTACTATCAACTTATAACGTCATTACACAATTTATATGATATAAAAGCTTGTCGCGAGATGTATCTGTGTAGATAAACAAGTAAAATATATAACTTGACCTGACTGATTTTAATTTTTAAAAATTCTAACTAAGTAAATACGAGTACTTAAACTTTTCCTTTAAAACTTTTTTTACTATCAACTTATAACGCCATTACACAATTTATATGATATAAAAGCTTGTCGCAATATTCAATATACAATACTCTTACTCTTTATTGTTTCTCAATATCATTTTAATTTTCAGGACATCAAAGCTATATTTGCATTTTTCTATTATGCGTTCAAATAGAATTATTTAAATTGAGGACTCACAGCCAAATTTATGATATAAAAAGGGGTTCATGAGCACAGTAAATTTGGGAACCACTGATCTAAATAGTCTATACTAGTCTAGAATTCATTTTGAAGTATTTTAAATGAGGAAGAAAATTGGATAAAGTTGTATTAACACATATGCATCAGCTTCCGCAGTGGTTGGTAAGTATTGATGAAAGTGAATTATTCTCAACAGATCCAAAGTCAGAATTCAATCTTTCATATTTAACAATAAAAGCTTAGTGGTGGTAGAAAACGCCTTGAGAAGAGTAAGAATGATGTTGCAGTCTTAATTCATTGAGCATGATTTTGAAATAGACTTTGTAAATATTTTAATTTGAGAAATAACTATGGATTTCGATAGATATACATAGAAAATATAGAACCTTTCTACCAACTGTGGTTTACCGATTTTAGCAAAATGTAGGATTAATTAATCTATTCGTACAATGAATCAAAGTTTGAAAGTTTAATAATTTTTTCTCAAAATAAGCATAATATACTGACATATTTTAATTCAATATATCAAACATTATCTAAAACTACTATCTCGCAACAGATATGAAAAAAGTGGAATTAATAAGACGTACTTTTTTTACATCAAATAATTTGGAAACGATGGGGCTGGATAACCATAGGATATCTAGCACCGTCAAGACAATCACCAAGCAACAAAACAAGGACTAGCGTCACAATTAAGAAGCGAGTTACGAAGAAATTTTTGAAAAAAAAAATATACTTCTCTTGCTGCAATTATTTCTGTAAAGATATAATAATCTAATTCTCTATTTTTTTGAATTTTATACTTTTTTAAACTTTTGTTTTCCAAGTATTCTCTTTAATAAAAGTTGCAACATTTTTTTTAAGAACGAAATCTCCACTATCAGCAAAGGTGTAACAATAGGCTAACCACGAGGTCTATCCTCTCTAACTTCGGATTTTTTTTTCTTATCCAGTCAAATTGGCACATTGAGCTGGAACAACTCAACACCACAAATGAGCGTTACTACTAAGTTGCTCATAAGTAGTCAGTGAGATAGAGAATAGGTTTCACAGATGGACAATATCGCCATGCTAGGACTGCCGGAAATGTAGTCGCTTATTACTGAAATATCATCCGGTATTGTAGTCGTTCCACTATTAGAATATTTCACTTTGGCGAGTTTAGGTTGCATTTCATTAAAGATAAGTAATCATTATTTATTACTAGTATATAGTCTTTTCTACATATGGTGTAATCAGGTTTTTAATGTTAGATTTATGAAAGTGAATTATTGGGAGTATCTATTAGTCATCATTTCATGTCTGGTATCACTACTGCGTTCGGATCGTCTAAGTATCTGGCTAATAATCGTGACTTCCACCTCAACCAATATAAGGAGGAGGAATCGCGACAAGGGCTTATAGTGAATGGACATTTTACCTGGAAGAAACAAAGTTCTAATTTCATTCAAAGCTTATTAGCTATACTTATTCCTTGAACTGTTAGTTTCAGAGTAAGCGAACAATTTACAATACGTACATAGAAAGAAAAGAAGAATAACCCAAACAACATATACTCGCCTACAATTTTTTTTATGACTTCAGAAGCTTTATTTGAAGCTCATTCCAATTTTTGGTGGCGTAATGGATATCAAAAGTAAGTAATTGCATGGGGGTAGTTATATAAATTATTACGAGCAAACTGCTAGACTACTACACACGCAAAAACGTTCTTTCATTATTAATACTATTTTAGTCGGAAGAAATCTCAACTGTTTAAAAAAACTCAATTAAAAAAAAGATAGATATGATGTACAAATATTACGAAAATTTAGGGAGAAAAAACCTCCCCCGACACTTTTCTCACATGGAATCACAATACTTAATTCTACGTAATTTTTATATTAATAATACTGGTTAGGCTTCGATAAATTTTATAAGCATTTATTAATTACTAACAATGAAATTACAAGATACTAATTATTTATCGTAATGTTTAACAATTATTTTACAGTAATTTACGATTCTATTTATAGAAAAATATAATCTGAAGTAAAAAAAATATTATTCTAAAATAAAAATAATAAAAATTTGAGAAAAAAATAATTGTAATTAATAATTTCTAAATAAGCTAAGTTATTAGACAGTTTAATACAAAAATAATTTATTAACTTAACGAATATTTGATATTTTGAACAAATTTGACACTTTCCCCTTTTTTTCCTCAGTCTGTTAATATCCGAAGCAAGATAAGACTAACTTACATAAAAAGAACCGAAAAACAGACGACGCACGACCAGTTACCAGAATCCTTCAATTAACAAGATAAGAACAAACATACAAACAAGCAGAACCTTAAACAAAACAAAGGATAGTACGCTGCATAAACTAAAAAATTTACGTAATATCATGCAACAAAGTTCTCTTTCAAAAAAATGTGTAAGTTTCTGGCTTTTCGATAAGACTGCGCCGGCACAGATCAAAAGGGGAAGTATGGCCATTTTTTTCAGCGTTGATCCGCTTTTCACTTCTTTCTTTCCTTTCAGCGCTCTATAAAGAGGGCGGAGTGAGAATGAAAGAGAGCCGACATCAAACCGAGTCATTCACAAAAACCGAGCCGTATCTAACAGTTTTTCCGTTTAATAATTCGGAAAGGCCGCTCTGATCTTCATCTCATAATGGAGACACGTAAGTTCTCCAAAGAGAGCCGCTTAGTTAAATATATTGGGCACACGGGCTGTTAGAAGAAAACCCAAGTGGGACCGATTTCCAGGTCGAGGTTTCCTAAATTTTATGCACCTGGATTTTTTTCTCCGAAGTTTCTGCACCTGGATGCATACACAGAGAAGTAGGATTCAGAAGATTTGTACTTTTCATAGAAACCATTGAGACATTTAATCTTACTTAAGGTATCCGACTACTTGCGACAACTTTTTTTTAAAAAAAAAATGGAGATATGGGGATTTTTTTTGTTATTTTAGATTTGTTTAGTACATTTTAAGAAAAATCTGCTAAAATTAAGGATAGAAAAAGAAATTATTGTTACTAAAATGGGTAAAAATTGACAAAAAAATGACATAAATGTGGCCCATTTTGTACCAAAAGTTTATGAACGGATTTTAAATTTTTCAGTTCTGATGTGTTGTTATGTTATTTATTTTTGAAATGACTTTCAGGATAAGAGATAAATTAATTTTACAAAAACTAGAGCACTTTATCTTAGTTATTACATGAAACTGGTTAAAAAACATTAGTTATATTCACATAAGGGGCTGTAAATTTTGTAATAAAACAATGATTGATAAATCGGAAGATTAAAACACTTCTACTATTATACAGAGCTTACACAAAAAATTTCATTTAATTATTTTCAAAACTTTTTTAGCAATCGCTGGCCCTATTTGAGTATTTTAAAAAAAACAGATTTCGAGTAAAACGCGTTTTAAAGCATGGCATCTTGCTTAAAGAGTAATGGGGCATTTGCTTTTACTAAGACATTTGTAGTTTTTGTTCTAGAGAACGGAAAATAATAAACTTGGTATTTTTATAAAGCTAATAAGATGACCTATAAAATAAAATCATCAAAAAATTTGTCAATTTTTGGTAAAATTCACAATTTTAGGGTAGTTGGATACCTTATGTGAGCCGGTATGTATAGTATGTTAATAAAGGAGTAAATTTTTTTTATACAAACTTGTCAAATAATAATAAAAAATAACAATTTTTATCTCTGTGCATTCAAAACTTAGCATGGAATCTTGACTGATATGCAAATATACTTTTATATTAAAGTTTGCAAAAATGCCATCTATATAATGTTAAAAAATAGATTAGAAAAATTGATAATGAGCATTAAATCAGAACTTTCCCTTGTAAAATACGCGCAGATTTAAAAATTTTTGTTTCCCCTATTAAAGCACTTAAAAAAGATATTAAGCAGCACAGAAGAAATGCTTAATCTAGGCCAGCTTTTTTTCTACAAATATCTGGAAAATAATTGCGCGTTTTTAAAATTACCATGCAGTACCTGAGAAGTTAAAACGATAGAAAGTTAAACATAATATGTCAGAATAACTTTCTTATATCCATACATTATTTCCTCTAATTTTCACGTCACAAATTGTTAAAAGAAATACCCTTAAGGTATTTAATAATCATAAAATAATTGCTAAAATAATACATATATTCTTATAATTATTTTATGAGATAAGATCACAAAACTAATACAAATGGTTAAGTTTGTTGATCATGAAATGCACAATGTTCAGCTTTTTTCATATATAACTAAAAATTTAATATGAAATACAAAAAAAAAAAAATGATCGATTGGAAACAGCTTATAGATTTCCAGTTCAGCTTAACCAGCGATACTCAACGATACTGTGGCCCACGGGCCGCATGTGGTCCGTCGGACTTTCCTGAGTGGCACGCTCCTGACCAATTACCCTAAAAATTCAAATACTTCAGAACAATGCATTAAAAATTTAGCGAGAAATCCTCACAATTGAGTAATCAAATCGACCAATTTTGCTGTCGATGTCGTACAGGGGCGAATTGCAAGAATTTTTTTTCTATTTGAAATTGTAACGGTTAGAAAAACAAATAAAGTGAAATAGGGAATGAACTGGAATAGTGACCACACACATTTTATGGGTGTGAGAAACTGATTTTTATTTATAAACAAATAATACTGATTCCAGTCAAAACTCCTCTTTGATGCCATTCCGCATTTGATAAATTAATATTTGAAATAAAAACAAGATAGGCTTTGTCAAAAGAAAAAAATCAAATTATCAAACGGCTTGGTAATTTGTTTAGATGTTTTGTTTGTATGATCATGAACGAAAGGGAACCGAAACTACCCCATAACTCAGTAAAAATGCATAAAAACAAAGAAAATTTTTTTATGTTTTATAGAGATTAATTTAGTATAAAAAGCCAAAAATGAATTTAAATATTTTGATCACTTTTCCACATTTTAAGTGTCCAATATTGCTTTGGTCTTATGGTGAGTGTTTTTTTTTCATTAATCCTCATGTTGCGGCCCGCAGGAAATATCTGCCATACGTATGTGGCCCGGCGGGAGAAAAGGTTGAGTACCCCTGAGCTAAACTGTGCAATGTCATTGCTCCTAAGAAATTAATTCTCGTTGTAATAGAAAAACATTAATTTTTAGATTAAACGTTCCATAGCAAATTAATACTGATTTAAATTTTTACTATCATCGCATTTTGAAGCTACACCACACACACAGGATTATTGGCACCAGACCTCGTAATTTTGAACCAAGGTCAAGTTCACCTGAGTTGTTACTCCCCACAACACCAACTTGAGGAAGTTGAGTTTCGGCAGATTTAACTTATAGCAGCCTCATTACACGGCAGATTTTCAGTGACAATACAATTCATTAATGTCTGCTAAGGTTTCGTGACCATGACTTCTTTGGTCACTGATTCGTGGCCGGCGCGTCATGAGTTCTAGTCTAGTAGCGCTGAAGACCCGCCATGTAGAGGTAAATGTGTGTTAAATATGTTGATGCTGAAACATTCTCCCGTTTGTATCGTTTGGAAGTTAGGAGAGGAGGGTGCCAGCTCAGGTGTCAGCCTTGTCACTTGACTATGGTTCAAAATTACGAGGTCCGTCGCCAAAAGGCCTCGAGCAGCTGAATAGTGCGACGTTAATATCCCCTCACTCTTTCGATACAACATTGCCTTGATTTATATTATTTCGAAATTTTCGCAAGATTTCGATACAGCTCGAAACGTGGTTTTGATACCACACAGTACTTATTGTCATGATTTATATTATGCATATACATAATTAATGTAATAAATTAATAAAAATTATAGTAATTTAAATAAATTAAAATAAAGTCTCGCGTATAACATGGATTTGATATATACCACGGTACGAATTAATCGTGTTACAGAAGGGACACCTGTATTTTCTAATAATTCTACTTCAAATGTTATAGAAAAATTATTTTCCTTTAAATATAATATTTTTTCAGAAAAAAAATTAACGTTTTGATTGAAATATGGAACTGTCTGAAGAAAAATTACAAGTTTTATTCTATATATCTAATTTTCTTAAAAACGAAAAAAAAGAAAGATTTCTTTTTCCTCTTAAATATGGGAGGAAATAATGTTATATACCACGTAAATACCATTAAAAACACTACGTATTGAGTAAAGAAGAAAAAACATGACAATAAAAATTTCAAATGATTTAATCCTTAGACTAATAATATGCGAATAATTCCATCTTATTTCTAAAAAAAATTTATAAGTATCTATTTGGGATATTATTTGGGTTCAAAAACATTTGTTCTCTATTTAGTAACTCATAATCTTATTTTTGTAAGAGCTGTTAAAATATTGAAAAATTATTCATTTTCATTTCTCATATCACTTACTTTAAAAATTGATTTCTAATTTCTTAAAAATTTAGAATGGCATGTTTCGCCGGAATTATTCTTGTTTTAGTAATCACACTGTATTTTTGGAACATTTAACAGTTTTTTCCCCCTAAATACTTATTTAATTATTCTTAAAAGTAATTGTGGTATAAAACTGAATTCTTTTGTAATTAATTTAAATAACACTCAAATATATATATATATATATATATCATATTCTCAATTCATTTAAATACAATTTAATATTACTAAGGAAACTACTTGTAATGTTCATCGCAGGATGTTAATAATATCAAATCAAATTAAATATTGCTTTTAGTGTTTCATCAGTTGTTCTTTTTTTTTTTTATTTCACTGATTTTTGAATTGCTTGCTTGTATTTATCCAACCTCCCAACAGAGAAAAGTAACTTTTCAACAATATTTAAACCAAATTTGTTTTATTCAAAAAATTGGGTGTAAAAGGTTTGACATACAATGATTTCAATTTATTACAATATGCTTTTAACAAAAATTGTAGAAAAAAAATTAGATTAACTGAAGGATTTTCGAACTTTGACTGAAAATCTTAAAAAGGACTTGACGATATTTTGCTGGGACGTTAAAAAGACAACGAGAAGAATGTAATAGAAAAACACCGTGCATTCAAAAAGGATTTTAGATGTTGGATATTTTACATATTTCAGCATTTTATGTTTTTTAAATACAAGTACAGTCATTTTTTCAAATATTTCATTTTGAAAAAGTTCTAAAATTATCCTTAGCATGAAAGAAAGAGTCATCTACACTTAATTCTTAATACTGTCGCAGGAACCAATGTTCATTGTAATCCACTGATGGTTGAAACCTATTACCCTGAAAACCCTCCATACGGATTAATGGGAGTTACAGAGCTTTAAATTGAACTAACATGGTTCTCATATGATGTGGGAATTAGGTGAATGAGATATCAGCTTAGGTGTTGTCCTGATCATTTGACAGTGATTCTAAATTACGAAACGTACTGCCAATAGTCATGGTTCAGGAAGACATCAATTTAACACTAAACCAGTGTTTGTCAAACTGTGTGGCATGCCCCTAGGAAGGGGGTGATAACCCTACATGGGGGACGAAAATAAAATATTTAAAATATTTATCAGTTTACTGAAAGGAAGCAAAACAAAATACAATCTGACGAAATAAAGAACACATTAACACAGGTATAATACACTTATAAATGTATCAATACTGCACTAAGTATTTGATAATTAAGTTATCAATACTAAATTAAAAACAAGTTTATAGTAATTGCTAGTGAATCCCACGGGCCAAAATTTAATACTTATCTTAATAACTTGAACGGTTTATAATTAAAGTCGTATTGTAGCTTTAGCGTCAAAGTACATTATCATTGCATTCAATACAATGTTATTGTAGGGGGGGGGCGAAGAAAATTATGACTGAAAATTGGGTCACAAATATTGAAAGTTTAAGAAGCATTGCCCTCAACTTACCAGAGCTGTCAGATAAAGGCTTTTGAGAATTTAATCCAATTTGTTAAATTACGGGATTTTATTTTTGCTTGATCTTACTTCTCCCCCCCCACTTGATTCCACTTTTTTAAAAATAATATTAAGCTAATTATTTTTTCAATATCTATCTCTCCTTTATTTCAGGCCGTGGTAACCAAGTGATCAAGGTATCCGATCGTGGCTGGCATGTCATGAATTCGAGCCCAGTACTACTAAAGACCCACCGTGTAGAGGAACAATGCACGTTAAATCTGTCGAGAGCTCAAACGTCCTCCCGTTCGTGTGGTGTGGTAGTTAGAAGAGGGGATACCAGCTTAGGTATCGTCCTCGTCACTTGACCATGGTTCAAAATTACGAGGTCCGTCGCCAAAAGCCCTCGTGTAGCTGAACAGTGAGACGTTAATATTCACTCACTCTCTTTTATTTCGTTTTTCCTGATAATCATATGCACTCTAATGTTATCTATTGTGACCGGTCTTTTGTCCGCTACAAACTTTATGAAATTTAATAAAGTTATGGGTGTTAAAATCTCAAATTTCCAAGTTCGATCATCCAATTGTACAATTTAGGTACAGGTTGTGTTTTATGACCGAGTCATGCAAACGAAACTTATCTGTTAATATGAAGGTGATTCTTTGACAATGCAATGCGTTATCTGTTCCCTTATTCCATTCAAAACAAAATGCAGAATTAAAGAATATTTAGACTCGGGGTGGGCATTAAGTCGATCGCGATCTACCGGAGGACCGCCAAGACATTTTGGGGTGACCGCTTTTACTAAGATATAATAATCATTCCATTATACGAAGGCCTAGAAATACAGTATTTATTCGAATCTAAGCCGCCATCGATTCTAAGCCGCGCCCCCAAATTCTCAACAAGATTTTATGAAAATCGAAAAATAATCTAAAATGTGGTTTATCGATATCCAATTTTACGAAATTAAACTAAATATAAAAGGAAAACTAATAATAAGAGAAAAAATTATAGTTATTTTACCAGATTAAAACTTTTAAATACGTGCATGAAGCTGTAATTGCTCTAAATACCTTTTCCAATACTTTTTTCCCCTTTCGATTCTAAGCCTCGCCCGATTTTCAGTAGCAACATTGGGTAAAAAGTGCATCTTAAATTCGAGTAAATACGGTATTTTTAAAAATATGGTGGGGAAAAAATCAACTGATAAGAGAAAATTTCGTTGAATAGAAAATCACTTCGCTATTTAGAGGCTATTTTACGAAGAATATCGTAAAATGTTCTTGGTTCCAGGAAAAAGTTCGCGAAATAGAGGTCCGGCTGTATTGTATACATTCTTTTAGCTCACTACACCTACACCACTGGGTGGATTGCAACACCTTGGAAAAAATCAGAAGTAGCCCGTACCCTGGAAAAGTCTGCCCAACCCTGATTCAGACCATGGATCGGCGAGCTTTCAAGGGAGAAGAGCTAAGCTGCCAGTAAAACAAGATAACTAAGATGTCAAAGAGTCATTTATTTGCTAACACGTGAGCACCCTTGGTGTAAGGGGAGCTCTCAGGCAGCGGAGATGACGACTTTGCTGCATCAAGTGAGTCTGACGACTTTGCTTGATACGTCAAGTGGGTCTGACGATTTTGCTTTGTTACGTCGAGTAGGTCCGATGACTACGCTTTGCTGCGTCGAGTAGGTCCGACGACTTTGCTGTTTCAAGTGAGTTTTGACGACTTTGCTTGCTGCGTCGAGGGAGTCCGACGACTTTGCTTGCTGTGTCAAGTGAGTCTGGTGATTTTGCTTGCTCGTCTTGTGGGTAGATGGCGCCGCTTTTTCTTTTCAGCCAAAGTCACCAATGTGGGCTTTCGATCCTCGATGCTCGGATCTAAAGCCCATTAACATGACCACTAGACAGAAGGGATCCCTTCTGTCCGGAGGCTGTTACTGGCTTCTTTAGATACCGCCACAATTATGTTTACTAAAATTGTTTCTTTTCTATTTTTTCTTCATTATTATCTGTATTTTCATATACTTTTAAACAGTTGCCTGATTTAAGACAGTTATTCCGGCATTAATTTTTTCCCATTAATAATGTTTATTGAGAATCAGCAAAAGCATAAGAATTAGTTCTAAAAAAAAGTGAAAATTTAGTTTATTGGTATAAATGCAGTCTTGGGAAAACTCTCTTCAAACTGATTTCCAGCAACGTTTTCTTTTTTGCATGCATGAGCTTAGGAGCACTCCTAAATGGAGAAGAGATGCACTTAAATCCCCAACAGAAGTGACAAAAACACATTCCATATATTTTATAACATGTGTGGCGATATCTAAGTAAGCCAGTAACAGCCTCCAGACAGGAGTGTTCACTTTTGTCTAGTGGTATGTTACGCGCTTACGAATCGGAAGGTACCGAGTTCTCAAACCTCCGATATTGGTGACCTTGGCTGAAAAGAAAAACGCAAACCTTCTGATGTGTCATGGCACCATCTACCCACAAGAAGAGCAAGCAAAGTCGTAAGACCCACTCCACGCAACAAAGTCGTCGGATCCACTCCACGCAGTAAAGTCGTCATACCCTCTCCACGCAGCAAAGTCGTCAGATTCACTTGACGCAATAGTAACAACTCCCATGCTCGCCATAACAACAAATATCTCGTTCGTTCGCCTATCCACCGACTCACTGGTGGGGGAGTACTGTGGCGATATCTAAGTAAGCCACTAACAGCCTCCAGACAGGAGGGGTCACTTTTGTCTAGTGGTATGTTACGCGCTTACGAATCGGTAAGTAGCGAGTTTAAACCTCCGATACATGTTTATGAATTTACAAGAATATTGAAATGACTTTTTCAGATGCAGGAGCAACCAAAGTCAATTTTCATTATTAGCATAAAACTTAAATTCAAAATTAAAACACTTGGCTCTTATTGGTACGGTAGTTTTTCACGGTTTTAAAAGTTAAATCCCAATATTATGATATTTTGTCAAGTATTGCTCTTGTATTGAACCACAGAAATAAATATTTCTATGCTAGTTCTTAGTTTTTGAAGGAATTAAAAGTTTTACTTTTAGTGTAAAAGTTATAAGTTTTAAAAAATTATCAATCGGAGCATGACTGTCTTGATCGTCATCACTACCAGATGTGCGCCTCATTCTGACGAAGTAGTGTTTCCGAATCACACGGGTCAAATTTACCAAATGGAACCTGTTGGGTAAGAAATCATACTTGAGGACATTCGCCAATTCTATGATCCAATAACGAGCCAAATAAACAATTTGAATCACAGTCAGAAATAAACCAACGCATTATTGATTTTTGAAGTTAACTTCTTATGGCACGGTAGGGAAAACTTTTCGGTACGTGTTACGCGTTATGCGATAACGCAGTGATTCCCAAAGTGGTCTATATAGACCCCCAGGGGTCTATGACGACCAGCAAAGGGGTCTACGCAAGCGAAAAAATAATTTGTGGGTACATGAGGTGTAAAAAGGGGTCTATAATAGTGGCTCTCATTAGACCAGAGATCCTGGCTTTGATCTTTAAAAAAAAAAATTTGACCTAGTGGAAACCAGATTTTACCAATTTAACATTTAGTTGTTGTTGTTGTGGCTAATCCTCAGTCTGTCTGACGGAGTCAGACAAGGCCCAAAAGACCATTGACCCTTAAAAAGTCCAATACTAGGAGGGGAGAGGAAAAAAGGTCCTCCCTCGAAAGTCCTAAGCAGTCCAAGATGTGATCTGGAGAGGCTTGCAGAGTGCAAAGAGCAAACGTGGTGGCAAAGAGCAAACTTGGTGCAAAGAGCAAACGTCTTCCTGTCTCCACAAAAGGAAAGACTCTTTATGTGGCCACTTTTCAATCTAGAAATTGCAGTCTGAGAGGCTCGGCCACATTTAAGTAGGAATGAGGATCCTGGGTGTTTGCTTTCATACCAGTGATGGTTGGGAGGGGTCCTCCACTTCACATTTAGTTACTAAACTTAGTGAGGATAATTTGTGGTTACTAGGTGACAGCATACATTTTATTAAGACACAAGAACCACTTCAGCCTTAATTTTCAGAATTAAATTAAAGAAGTATAATATTGGACGCGTCACCTAGTCACAGACAATCTGTCAGGACATTTTGACCTAAGTTTCAATATTTAAATAACATTTACTCAGATTTTAAAACTAGATTTAAGATTGCTTTTTTATAGGCAAGGAATTCATATAGTCACACTGAAAAAAAATGTCATATTACAATAGGAACTGATCAGAATAGGGGCCCTAACAATCTTACAATAAAGCTTAGAAATGGATGTCAGCAATTTTGGCTTTTAAAAGACATTCCAGTTATTTGTCGCGAATTATGGAATATTATGAGAAAATTTTTAATTATTTTTCCTAGTGAGGGAGTTTCAGTGAGTTTGCCAATCTCAAAAACAAAAAAAAAAAGAAGGAGGGCGGGGAGTGCTTGGGACTGGACACTTACTAACAAAGGAGACTTAGGGTTAAACCTGACTAGATTGATATATATATTAAATATTGAAAATTTGTTATTGAAGCACCAGATTCATCCCTCTCATTAAAAACGTTTGTTGTTCTGTTATTTTATGTAACAGTTGCTTTATGTATTAAATTAATTAATTTTTATTTTAATTTAATTCGTTAACACGCAAAATTTCACTGCAGTTAAAAATTTAATTATTTTAAAGTAAGTAATAGTACCAGCTGTCAAAAAGACATTTAAGTTGATAAATTGGCAAAAATTCAATATTAGGTAAGCAGGGTCTACCAGAAATCGAAAAACATGGCAAGGGGTCTATGAGACGAAAAAGTTTGGGAACCTCTGCGATAACGTAAGGTTGGGATGGATTTTCTATTTCGGTGGAGCGAAGTTCCAACTTTTTCAACAATTTTAAAACAGCCATCAAATTTTTACTTTTAAAATCAGAAAAAAATAATAACAGAATCGGAAAGAACTTTTATTTCGCCACGATACGGTATAATTTTTGCTACAAAATAATGATATTTTCTTTTTTTACGATTTTTTTCTAAAATGAGTCAAAATTGATGCGTTTTTACGAAAATGATTTCTAAATCGTTGCGTATGAATTTATTTTTGTGCTATTAAAACGATATTCTACACTAAATAAGTTTATGCCTTTCTCTTTTAGAGATAGTTATTTCAAAATAAAATGCCGAAAACTTTTTTTTACGAATTTTCAAAATTAATCAAAATTTTAACTAAACATTTAATAACTTCGTCATTTATTAAGATAATCACACGAGACTTTTTTTCCGTATGTAGACATATATTATCCGTAATTAATGGGAAAATTGAAAAAATTGCTTAAAATTTACGGATTTAAAAAAAAGTTTTTGTGTTTTTTGTCTAAAACACTTTTTACGAGAATCGATAAAAACGGTATTTTTGGTACATTTTATATTTAAAAATTACCGTTGTTTGCAATTGATAGGTGAATTTTCAAAACTTTAAAGCAGAAACTAAGCCCTCAAAAAAAATTGAAAACTTTAAAAAAAAACATTTTAGAAACACTGTACGTGTTTTTTTTTTTTTTTTTTTTTTTTTTTTTTTGCAGAGGAATTCACTTTGAAATGGACTAAATTCATGTGACGTCATGATCACGTGATTACGCTGCGCTTGTTTACTACTATAGTTACGATTATTTCATTCTTTTAGTTTTACATTATAATTTTTAAAATGTCTTATTTTGCTCAAATGGTTGATCGATCAATTAAAGAAAGGATTACTGTAGGGGGAAAATCATTTTTTAAAATCTGACAAAAAAATCTGAGTGTTTTGAACTCGTACTTGTTATATGTCTCGTACATAATTTGCTATGTGTTACTGTAACTGAGTCATCCAAAACAATATGATTTCATCAAATCTTTGAAAAATTTAATGTTTAAATGAAAAATATGAAAAAAAAAAGAAAATATTGAAAAATCTATATTTTTATTTTTACGGTCATATTTATTCTATTTAGATGATGAACTCCTACCTTCATCATCGAAAGATAAATCTTCACCATACTAATTTTCTAACATGTGTGTGTCTGTATAAACAGTCTCTAAATCGTTAGAACTTATTTTTCAAAACGATAGAAAATTTTTAAAATAATAAAAACACGAAGGAGACAAATCATTTTTTTTCTAATTAAACGCTTATATTGCATCAAATTTTTGTGTGACAAAAGGCAAACACAATAGCTTTATTAAAAATTTTCTACGATGTGCCGCAGTTTGCAGCACATATGCTATGATTTTATACATGCTAAAAATATATATATAATCACCCAAAAAAACACCCCCAGCCCGTGACGTTACGTGTTTTATTTATTTATTCTCTAAGATAGAGGTTCTAAAAATGTGGACCCCCGGGAGTCCGCATTGCCTTTCTAGGGGTCACGAAGATCCCTCATTTAATGTTAAGATATCCCTTTTTCTTACAGATTCTGAAAGGCCTAGAGGAAAAATGGAAAGACGTTTCTTCCTAGACTATTCACTAAATTTCCCCAGTGAAAAAACTTTACTAGAACTTTATTTCAATCAAAAAAATTAATTAAATGATATTAAAGTAATATTTTGAAATATTTTTAATTAGATGTTCTCTGTTTCCTTAAAAGAAAAAAAAATGATTTAAAAGTCAGTAAAAGTAGCAGAAACAGTCTTAGGATTAGAGAGAAATCTTTAATCAGTTACCTATGTGTTGGGGGTCAGGAAAGGGTGTTCAAAATCTTGGGGATCCACTATGTCAGGCTGATACATTAAGGTTTCGATGCGTTAAGGTGATCGAAAGTTTAAGGACCGCTGGTAACTCTACGAGGGGAGCGCGAGCATATTGAAAAGTCGAAAGCAAAAGATTATTTAAAAAAATTATTGATTTACTGAAAATAAACAAACAAAATATATTCTGACATAATACAAAATAAAATACACATTTACACTGATATAATACACTTATTAATGTATCAGTACTGCACAATGTATTTTATAATTAATTTAACAATACTAAGTTAAGAACAAGTTTAATAATTACCAGTCATCCCATGGGCTTGTCATATATAAAATTATATACAAAAATTAACACACTTCTCTCGATAACTTCTAGGGTACATAATTAATCCCTTAAATGCCGATTAAAAATTAAGCAATTCTCTCCCCAATGCCACCTTTTAACACATAGATGAGTGAATGTAGTGTATTGGGGGTGAGCGGTAGAAAAAGATCCTACTTCGGAAATACGTATATAAACGTCCAGGCCAATTAACGCACTAGCTGAGTGAGATGTTTATATACGCCGGTGGCACTTAAGAATTTAAAGTCGTTTTTTTAGCTTTAGCCTCAAAGTGTATTATTATTGAATTCAATGCATTGTTATTGTATGGAGGGGGGCGCGATGAAAATTATGATTGAATATTGGGTCGTAAATATTGAAAGTTTGAGAAACACTGTATTAAGGTGTTCATTTCTTGTGATATTGACTGCAGATTCATTGTAACTTTAGATTTTAACTTTAGTTTGCATGGTTCTAGCGTTTTCCTGTACTTTATTGTTCTTCTACAATCTTTGTCTGTATAGTGAGAAAAGTACTGTATGTATACTTGTAAATCTACCAAGAATATTGTATTGAATTGTGTGCGTGTCTATGTTTTGCTGTTGCGGTTTACACAGCAGCTATTTTTCTTTTTCTTTCATAGTTTTGCTTAAGTAAGCTCCTACGGTAAGGCGACTTTTGGAAACGTGTCGGGGGTCGGTGGCACCTGTTTCAAACGAACGTGGTATTGAGGACCCTTCAGTATAGATGTGGAATCAAACTTTTCCCAAGTTTTCCTTCCAGTTTCCTTCTGCTTCCTTGTTTGTGGAATTTCGCTTGCACTTCGCCTAAAATCTTCTTTGATTCGGCTTCGTGGTTAAATTGGTACATTACTGTCTTTTCTGTGCCTTCAGCATGAAGTCATACTGAAGCAGGGGTGTAGTTACCACCGTATCAGCCATATCAATGATACGAGGCCCAACATGTGTAAAGGAAAAAAATCTTAAAATATTAAGGAGCCCCATAAAAGATCCCCGAAGTAATTTCTGATGCAGGGCTTATTTAGGACTATCTAAGTGTCTTGAAGGTACAAAATAAAGCTGAAGCTCCCCATTGAGTTTACACGCTCTCTTTTTATTTAAAATAAGTATGCATTTAGCTTTTACATTTCAATAAAAGAATTTCTTTGCATCACCCAATTGGATGGCGAGGGATTTGGGGTAAATCTCATTCATATCGCATTTAAAAATATCTTCTGCTAATAATCATTTTGCCAATGTGGCGGCAACTCAATGATAAAGATTTCTTGAGAGAGTTTCCACTGCTACTTCTACTTCTACTATTTATTCCTCTTATTCAAACTTTGTTTACCAACAATCATAAACGTGAAATATCGGAGAACGAGTAGGAAGTTTTACTCCAAAAATAAAAATTTGTTGTAATATCTGAAATAATTCTTTTGAAATTATAAAATCGGTACGCGTGAATAAGATTTACCTGAAAACTTTTATTTTTTGTTAAGTGACTCATTCGAGATATAAAAGTTAATATTTGTAATTTTGCAATGTATTTTACTTGTCAAAGCATAATGTTGAATTTAAAAATGTTTATCTTGTAAGGTTTCTGAGTGTATGATCTTTTTTTATCTGACTAACTCAAAAGTCTGTGAAATGGCCATTCGTCAAAAAATTATATTTTCAGTATCCAGTGGCACTGAAGTCATTTTCAGGTCAATACTTAAGAAGAGTTTTACCGCAAATCTGTTTTTGAACTTTTCGACAAAGTAATTTATTTTTCTGTTAATGTTCGCGTATATTCAATACGAAGTAATTTTTTTTGTTATTGTTCTTGTTTATCTGAATGATTGTGTTAATCTTATTTAAAATTGTAATGTTATTATTATTTTTTTGAATTATGAAATTTTTATTCAAAATTGTTATTTTTTTGTATTTTATTCCTTGAAAGTTTCTGTCCTGCTTAAAAAATAATTTATTTATCTTTTGTAGTAATTTATTTTACCAAAATTTGTAAAATGTATTTTTTGAAATAGGAATTATTGAGCTAAATGTCAAAGGATTAATTGTATTTCAAAATTTCTAGATTATGAAGATTTAACTCATTTTACTATACTTCTTTAATATGTTAAAAACTACTGTTGGACTCTATGTTGGTGCATACTTTGGTAATTAAAACAATCATAAAATTTAAAACTTAACGAAGCATTGAGAAAATTTGCCCTGCCTCAATATCAGTATATACTTTACAAATTACATATTTTTTTAAACAAACTGAAATCTGGTTTTTTTTATAGTTTGATTTGCATTTAAAAATTGTTTTCAGAAAATAAGAGTTCATTTTGACTCAGATAAGTCAGGTAGAATATTCAGTAGAACTTTTGGTATGTATGTGTATTATATTACTGCACATAAATTTGCACCATGCAAATCACACCTTTTTCCATTAAAATCTGACAAATTGTTTGTTTGTTTATTCAAATTAAACATGTAAAAATATTTTTGATACCTTGACTTGATTTGCGTGGTGCCAATTTTGCTGCAGCGACACTAATAAGTAAGTACCGAACTTTTTAGATGCAGTACTTGGTTGTGTACTTATTATATATTGATTAGATATAGACAGGGTCCTAGCTACTGCCATATCAGCTGTATCAATGATACAGAGGGCCCCCAAGCTGTAGGGGTCCCAGCATGTATATGTAAAAAATCTTAAAGTGGGTATTTACATATTAGCTTCTCTGCAGCCAAATTAGTGCCATGCAAATTGTGCCATTTTCCACCAAAATCTGACTGATTGGTATTTTTTCATATAAAACACATTAGAATCTTTGTTGTTTTGATATCAAGATACGATTCATGTGGCGCCACTTTTGCTGCAGTGACGCTAATATGTAAGTACCTTAAAGGGTGTTATCAATAGTCCCATTAACAAAGCACCCATTTCCAAAATAGAGCCCCCAAAGTATTTTGATACAAGTTCCACTAAGGATTAGCTTCGCCAGTGGATATGGATAATATTAGAATTAGATATAGTCAATCAATTGTGGTTGTATTGATTCAATTTTGTACATTTATATGAAATTAATATATATTTTTCATACCTTCTGTTTGATAATTGAAAATTCATTTGCATTAATTTTTAAAAATTTGTAAAATCTGTATTTTTTAAAGAAATTTTAATATTATCTCAAAGATGTGTTTTATTTATAACTTTTAAGATATTTTATTTTTTGAATTCCTTTTTTCTCATAACAATTATTTTTTGTAATGAATGGTTTTAATAGCAGTTAAAAAAACTTGAAATAATAATTTATTTATTTGATTGTATATTTTATAGAATTAACATCAAAGAAGATACTTCATTATATCAAGGTGTAGTAGGATTAGAAGTACATGCTCAAATAAATTCCAAATCAAAACTATTTTCAAGCTCTCCTGCAGAATATGGTTCTTCTACAAATACAAAAGTATCATTTTTTGATGCAGCACTCCCTGGAACTTTGCCAGTAAGTAATTATGATGTGTATATTATGCCTAAAAAGTTCACAATATTCTGAATATTTCTTCATGTAATTCACTGGAATGTATGTTATGTCTTTCATTGACTTCATGTATAAAAAACCTTATTTCCATATTAGATTTAAAAATGGATAATGAGAATAAGGAAGGAGAAATGGGCATACTATTGAAAAAAAAAAAAACAAGTTATGGTATTATTCCTATTAGGATTGAAACTTGAAATACTTTTCAATTATAGAGATCACGAGTTGGCAACTGCTTTTCCAAAACTGCCACCAACACAAACATTGACTATATTATGTGATAAGGTACATTCACTTCAACCACAATGTTTTTTACATGTTGCTATGTTTGGCTTCATTGTCTCTATGACCAATAAGTATCAAACAGAGATACAGAGATTTGTATATGTATATATACAGGGTGTCCAGCCTTAATGTGACCCAATGGCTAATTCCCGAACTGTTCGGTTAAGATGTGCACTTCCAATTCGAAAAATGTTTTTAAGAAGGTAAAGAATGTTTTTACGTGCTTTTCGAACCAAAAAACCCATTTACAAAAAAATTACAAAAATTAATTTTTATACGGTCCCCAGGTCCTATCACTTGTATTTAGGAAAAGATGCAGTACACAAAAACAAAGTAAACAAAAAAAATTTCATTTTATTACCATAAAAACTGACCGAGTTATGCCTACAAAAATTTGAAGCATCCGAGTTCCTCAGAAAAAGGGGTCGTATATAAACTGAGTTTAGAGAACAGTAATTCACTATCTACAGAAAGAGCAAAAGAAAAACATCATAGTAATGTTTTAACATCGTAGTAAACATCACAGATTGACAATTTGTATTGCTGTATGGCAAAGAATAAAAATTAAATTAAAGAAATACAACTTCTGCTGAAAAGATTTAAACAGCTTGTTTTAATAAAAAGCAGTAAAATAATACAGGATTTGCTGTTCAAATTACAGCATAATGTGAAACGATGTGCCAATCATGAATCAGGGGCTTTATTATATTAGAATGACCAAATTAGTTTATATAATGGTGAAGGCATGAGGTGTGGCACGAGACAAGGGAATACGTCTATGACAACTCCCAGTTACAAAAGCGTTGAACAGCATGGGCAATTGTACAATAAGATGGATGTCTTCGAGTGGGAAATTTAATGCCATAAAGTCATACCGCATCCCTCTTATTTCGATTACACTGCCCATAAAACAGTACTATTTTGCAGTATTCTTCATTTGGATACATCTCGTTCTCCTGTACTAGAATTCGTAATATTAGAATATGACTGTATGCAGTTGCAAGCGACTACACAACAGATTTTTAACATTCTCCATGATCAGCAAAAACGCAGCAAATTAGACTGAAGCTGCAGCTTATAAGTCTATTTTTTTGGAACTGCTTTTAAAATGTTTTCTTCGTCCAAAATATTTTATTTTTTCTATGTGTTTTACACATACACAGAATAAATTTTTTTTCTTAAGTACTCAATTATTATATTATTAACATATGCTTTTAAATTTTAAAACGATTTACGTAAAAGTGACGTGCAAGAGCGAGTTTCCAGGCAAAGCTCCAACTAATTTCACTTTGGAGACGGCCCCTTACTAGCTTCTTGAAAATAACCGAGAAAATGGATAAAATATATGATTTTCAAAGTTCCATAACTCGGCCAGTTTTTATTGTAATAAAATAAAACCTTTTGTGTTTATTTTGTTTTTGTGTACTGCATCTTTTCCTAAATATAAGTAATAGGACCTGGGGACCGTATAAAAAATTAATTTTTGTAGTTTTTTTCTAAATGGGTTTTTTGGTTCGAAAAGCACATAAAAACATTCTTTACCTGTTTTAAAACATTTTTCAAATTGGAAGTGCATATCTAAACCAAACGGTTTGGGAATTAGCTATTGGGTCACATTAAGGCTGGACACCCTGTATATATTTACTGTATGAAAAGATATTTTTACTGCTCATGTTGAATAATTAATGTGTACAAAAGTGGATGAGTGAATATTGAGCACTTTATTTAAATTCTTTAATTCAGAGTTTGAGATGTGTGATCTTGTAAAATTTATTATGAATGAATATTATTTTAAAAGTTATCATTCCAAGTTTGATTCTGTTATAATCCTCATTATATAGGTTTTAAACAAATCCTGTATTGAAGCTGCAATTTTGACTGCTTTTGCATGCAATTGTACTGTAAATAAGGTATCCACATTTGACAGAAAACATTATTTTTATCCAGATTTGCCAGTAAGTTTTTCTCAACTCACTCTTTTTAACAATTTTGAATTGTATTTTAACTATAGAAACATATTTTGAAATGTAAAGGTTTATATGGTGTAAATTAATTGAATACAGTAAAAAGAAACAATTTTATTTCAATAGATTGTTATATATTTCTATCATTCTTCTAATTCTTTTATGTTTATATTTATTTTCCCTTAAAAATTACTTTACTGTACAACTTAATTGCTCTTTATATTCATATTATGCCATTATATACACTGATAAATACACAATTCTAGTATAAAGTATATATTTTTTTTAGCAGAAATGATTTTTGGAACACATTTTGGCATTAATTCCACTAGATTAATATGCTCATATTCTTGATTTCATCATCTTTGAATCACTTGTTTTTTGCGTTAGTTATCATGCATTTTTTGTTGTATTATCCATCTTACCTAAATGATGCTTCAAAATATATCACAAGTTATCTATGGAACTTAAGTGTGATGAATTTCCTAGGCAATCAAGCACATTAATTTGATTTTCCTGAATGAAAGTCTTTCGATTTTTGGTTAATGACAAGAGGCTAAATTGTATTGAAATCTCCTGTAAAAAAGTTTGTGTGAATGCAACAACCTACATCTTAGTATTTGTATATACTTGACTGAATTCATCATATGTAGAACAAGAACTAAGCTTCAAGTATTTGTTGTAAAAAAATCTTTAAATATCTGTTTGAAAGTTAGTCTCATGCTCAGGTTTATTGTCAACTCGTCTCTTGACATTTCCTTTGTATAATCCTGCACAAATATATTTATTAAAAATTAATATATTAATTAAAATTACCTTCTCTGAGTCCTCAGAAATCCATCATTTGCATTCTTTAGCACATGTTAAGCATTTTGCTTACATTTTGGAAGTTAAATCCCCCCCCCTTCTTGCTGTTGAGCCTGGTTTCAAAAATGTACAAGGTACCGATCAACTACTAACATTGAAATCAATTGCCAATAAAACTCTTCTAAAGTCTGAGCATGTTTTCCTTGGATTAATTTTGCTATTTTTTTTTAGGACTTTATAAGTTCTTGAAGTAATTTTCCTCTCTTTTTTGGAGGATGAGGATCACATTTTTTTAAAATGTCAGAATTCTCAATACACTTAATTTCCTTACACCAACTACAGAAGTGATATCTCTCTCTGTCATAGAAATGTGATCTTTCAAAGCAATAAATTTTGTTTGCTTCCTCGAACTAATGTCTATTTTTAAACATATAAAAGTAATACATGTTATACAAAGCATAAAAACTAACATTCACCTTTTACACTCAGAAGCTGATAAATGAAGCAAAATCAAACTATTTTGGTATTGTCAGAATTGCACAGTCATACAACCTGAAGGCAAATAAAATCAATTTCAGTTGGAAGTCATGATACTTGCTGATGTTCTGGAGCTTATTGATTGTTCTCTCCAGATCCTTACATGTTTGTCATAGGGCTCCAGGACAAATTTGACTGATCTGGGAATATAACTTTGGCTCACACAGTCAGACTCAATCTAATTATGTTGTCATCATTGCTTTAATTGTTCTCCTCTGGATTGGATGAATAGAGGAACGCAAACCCATGGTACCTTAACATATAGTCCATGTAACCTTCAGCACATAGTAGTGGTAGATATTATCTTTCTAATGAAAATTTTAGCCATAAATGTCACACACAAAAATATCAGTTATATTTAACTACTGTACCAATGTATGACTGTTTTGCAAGGGTTATAACCCTTGGGTGATTAGTCATCAGTCTTTGAAAACTGTTTGGCTTGTTTGGAATAATTTTGAAGTGACAAAATGATGAATATTCTTGAAAAGAGCAACATCTATGATTGATTATACTGCTTCAAGGTATCCCACAAAATGCCAGCATCTATTATCTGCTATTCATCGTCTGGAAATCTTAAAAACATATCATTCTTAAAAAATAATTGTACAAAAATTCTTAATGTTTTTTCATTGGCATTTAATGCAAATCCCTTAACTCTACACAATGTTGGCTACTTTTATGACTACTTCTTTTGGTTTTTTCTTGATACAAAACCATGGTTAGCTGTGATCGAACATATTTGCATATTTTCATCTACCTAGGCAGCAAATTGCAGTTGTTTCAGCTGACGTTTTCAAATTGACTTCTAAAAATTAGCATTTTCTCTTTCTCCAGTGAATGTACTTGTGTGTATAATGTTAGCATGTGTCTTCAATTATTAACTTAATGTTTTATTTTTATATTGATTTTCTTTTTCTTTACTAGAAATTTTGAAGTATTTATCTCGTTTCTTTAAGTTTGTTTATACTAATATATAAGCTCTTCCCTAGATATTTTTTTCATATTAATATTAAACAAGAGATAAATTATTAGGATAATTGATTATTTCAGTTTAGAATAGCCCTTAATCAGTATTTTTTATTATTTTTAACTGTAAATTAGAAATAATTATTTTGGAAAATAGTTATGATGAATCTCTCAAAAATGTTGAAAATTCAATTCTACTTTATGTTAATTTAATATTGCTGAAGATTATAAAACTATCACAAAAGACATTTGGGCTTCTGAAGTTATTGCTTCTTTTTACCTAACCCAAATACAAATAATTTTGCATATTTTTAGTTTCTTTTAAAAGTTGTGAGCAAAAATTCAAAATATGTTTTTCCTGATATTTAAATATAACTGTTTGAAACATAATGCTGAATTTTATATATGCAATTTTATAATATAGAATTAGTATTATAATTATATTCTATTATAATAGTTGATTCTTTAAAAGTAAAGTATATGATAATAATGACATTTAGTAGCTTTCTTCGAGTGAAAATATTTGTGAAATTTCTTATTAACTTTTCATTTTAAATTATACTTCTAAATAAAATCAAAAAAGTTTTCAAATTTCAATTATTGTGAGAATTTTTTGTGTACTTCATAGGTATTGCATTACAATTTGTTTAAATGAGTTTTAAATTTGAATCTAGGTAAAATAACTTTTTAATGTTGTATCATGAGTAGTTTCATAGTACAATAGTAACAATGGATTCCATCCTTTTAAAAAGATGAGTAATTAGTAGGAAATAAAAGTTCTCAATAACAAGTAAATAAAAATCAGATAAATTATAGTTTAAAAAAAACCAAAGAACATGCTTTTATATTGATTCGAATTAAAAAGTAAAAAAATAATTCTTAATATAAGAATAAAATGATGAACGAGGAAATTAATGTCATTGGGGTAAAAGCCTGGGGTGCTTTGTACTACATTTTTACACTAACTCAGCATTTTGAAATAGAAGTTAGAAACTATAACAATTGATATATTTATAGAACAGCCCACGTTTTTACCCTCAATGACAATTTTCTCATTCATCATTTTATTCTTTTATTAAGAATTGTTTTTTTACTTTTTAGTTCGAATCAGTATAAAAGCGTGTTCTTTGGTTTTTTTTAAACTATAATTTATTTTTCATTTTTTAGTTCAATCCACAATAAAAGCATGTTTTTTTTATTTTTTTAAAACTATTATTTATTCATTGTTGAATTTATCCTTGAAGTTGATGTTTTGAGCCAGAATTTACGTGGTTGTTGGAATTAGTCTTGCTCTTCAATGGATATTAATTAAAGGGTCTGAAGTGTATTTATTCTCTCCATTGACGGGGCTTCGAATGAATCCTGTATCGTTATATTAGATTCTGTCTCTATAGGACAGGTCAAACAATTAAAAGTGTGTTAAGTAGAAAAAGTTCAAATTAAAAAAATTGAATGTACTATGTTTTTATAACAGTCTAAAAAGTATAAAGTTCCTCCTTTTTTTTTCTCTTTCTTTTTTCACATTTTTATGCATTGTCATGCACTTTTGAGCTATGGTCCAAATTTCATATCTGTAACTCATCGGAAAGTCACATAGTTTAATCAGTTACAAAATTTCACCCAGACAGACATTCACGAAAGCGAGTTAATAATAGTATTAAGGGTCAATTGTACCATCCCCTTTTAAACATATTGCTATAATGTTAATTCGTATCATCACTTCTAAACGTATTGCTTTATAGAAATAAAAAATATTTAGCAGTTGGGTTTTTTAAATGGGTTTTTTTTCACATGCACAAGCTTTTTTATTTTATTTTCATTTTCAGAAAAATGTTTATATTATGGTAAGATACGCTAACACACACATGCCCTCCACTTTCTCACATAAAGAACACTTTTTTTTATTTGTAATAACCATAAGTGTATTTTACACTTGTGTATAATTAGCTTTAAATTAAAAACGTTTTTGGGTTACACATTATTCCTTTAGTCGCTAAATCTGGAATTAGTCGCCAAATCTGAAAATGGTATATGGAATTAGTTGCCAAATTTGAAAATTGTCTATGCAATAAGTTGCCAAGTCTAGAAGTGGTATATGGAATTGTTGCCAAATCTGATTATCGTTATTCCTGACGATCTTGAAAAGGACAATGGAACAAAATTATGAAATTATTGTATTGTCATCGGTCCTTGACAAGTGTGCAAAATTTCGAATTAATCCGATCTTTTAAAGTGGGTAAAAATCGAGTTCTAAGATTCCGTTACGTACAAGTGAAACTTATAAGATCGTGTTAATAAAAAGGGGAGGTATATATATATTTCAGATATAAAAACATTTATTTGTTTTGTATGATAATTTTATACTCTTCTAAGAATTTATTATTTATCTCTGAAAAAGAAAATATCTGTGTAATTTCAATGTATTGCATAGTAAAATGAAAATTGCCTTCTTATAAGTGCTAGATGTAGAATAAATCAATGTAATTAGTAGAACTTTTTTTTCATTATTTTGTAATTATTGATAAACTGATAAATGCTCTTGTATATTGTAAAATGTAATTAATTTTAAAAAATTCAATTTTAAATAAGTAAATGTATAACAATTTGATATGCAATTATTTTCTCAGTGCTGTCTAAGTATACATTTCTGAATAAATGTTTACTTGGGCTCTGTTATATATTTTTGATGTAATATGAAAAATTATTTATATTATTAATTGTGTTGTGCATCTCTTATTTGAAGTATCAAACTGGTCATAGATTAAAAATAAATCCAACTATTGTTAAAAACACTTTTGCGCAAAACTTTGTTACTTTTTCAGCTAATTTATTGGTTTAATTTTTAAAAAGTCATTTATTTATTAATTAACTTCTTACTTTTTTTACTATTCTATTTAATTTTTTAGGCAGGTTATCAAATCACACAGCAATTTAGACCCCTTGCAAGTAATGGATTTATTAGATTTGTTGTGCCTGGTGCAACGAATATTTCTGATTCATATGAATGTATTTCTTATTTGAAGCAAATCCAACTTGAACAAGATAGTGGTAGAAGCCTCCATGTAAAAGATGCAAAAAGTCTTGTTGATCTTAATAGAGCAGGCATGTAAATTTAAGGAAAATTATGTTCTGATCTAAATGAAGTAGCTAGATATATTTAGTCTTTGTAAAGAAATGTTATAAATTTCTCTTAAATATTCTTTGTTTCCATTCCTTCAAAAATATTTAAAATTAAAAATGCTTTAGAATTATGTACTGAATTATGAGTATTTACAACTTATTTAATATTTGAAACATATTTATCCACTTTGCACGTATAAGTACTAGTTGGACGGAAACAAAATCTTAGAATTTTTCCTTCAGTTTTGCTTTGTTTTTTTCTTGTTCCACTATTCTATTCTTGTCCATTAAATTTTAATTTTTTTTAATGTAAGGATAGAGCTCAAGTTGGTTTTTCATTTATACATCTTCTGATTTTCCTAGTATTTACTGTGGGTAGAATCTTATTTCATGCTTTATATATTTTCTTATTATACTAGATACTTGTGTAATATGCAGATTATATACTAACTAGATTTTTTTCTGTTATATATTTGATAGATATTTATGCTATTGTTCATTTACCTTTAATTATTTTATTGTACTGAGAGGTATAAAAAAATCTGAATTTTGAACTATATATATATATATTCCAATTAATTTGTAAAGACACATTGTGTTACCATGATTTTTTTCCCAAAGGAATTCCCCCCACCCACATTTTGTAGAATTAACTTTTGCATGTAATAGAGTGAGGCATCTGAATTATTAACCTTTTATTCAAATGCCTTATTTAATTTTATGTTTTAATTTCAATTTTGTTCCATCCATTTTTATGTTTTTATTCTTAAATTTTCATTTATAAATATATCGGTCTAAGGATTCATATCGATTCTCTTAACAGGAATTGGACTCATGGAGCTTGTTTTTGAACCAAATCTGAAGAATGGTGCTGAAGCTGCCGCATTAGTTAAAGAACTTATTTGTATTCTTAAACGAATTGAAACTTGTTCTTGTGAATTGGAAGGTAGATTTTTTTTAAAATAGACATTTTATTAACTGTAATGTTTAATTATATGTATAATTTATAAATTTTTTTCTGGCAAATATTAATATAAATTTACACTTACATAGAGGGGACTTTTAGGGTTGATGCAAATATTTCTGTAAATAAAACTGGCGATCCTCTTGGTACTAGAACAGAAGTAAAGAATATTAACAGCTTACGATATATTGCTAGAGCTATAGGTATTGTATTATAAATTATTCTGAATACTTTTAAACTACTGCATTGAAATATTTTTCATTTTTGAAGCTTAGGCTAAAATTGTTCTTTTATGTTTATTTTAGATTATGAAATAGAAAGACAGATAGAAATATTAAAAAATGGGGGCTCCGTTGTTAATGAAACTAGGGCTTATGATTATACTTTAAAGTAAGTAATTGTTGAACAGTTAGCGAGCCTATAAAAAAGAAATTTAGTAATGTTTAGTTTCTTTTAGACTATTCATTTTAAATAATTTTATTTATTGAATTACATTTGTTTTAATATTAATATTTTTGTGGTTGTGATTTTATGCATTTCTAACTTAATGTACTTGTTCATTGTACAGACATTTCTTGCTCTTTTTATGCTAAAATTCAGTAACAGATTTAAACAATTTTGTGAAGCTTATACCAGTGTATTAAAAGTTTGTTAAAAAATTATTTCAATTTTAATAATAAAAGGTGATTTTAATATCTTTTTTATAATTGTTAATTGTTCTGTTAAATGGTGAAAAGATCATTCATATTGGTACTATTGAGCTAGAAATATTCTTAATTAAATATAAACTTTTTAGTGTCTTTAAATTTCATTATGATATATCCCTAACTTAAAATCTTTACTTTGGCTCTTTTTTATTCCTGAAATTTTAAAATGTAATGTGCCATGTTCATATAGATATTTTTCATTTGATAGAATTCTTGTTTGCATATTTCATATGTCTAAAATCTGATTTCCTCTTTTTTGTGTGTAATAAAAGAAATTGTAATTTTCTTAGATATCCGTAACATTTTTTTAAAAAAAAAAGATATCTATTTTTTATCAGTAATTAAGTGAATTTGATTACAATATATTAGGGAATGTATGTAAAATTCAAAAAATAAATACCACATCTGCAGCCTTTCAAATCCATATATTAGTTTCCTTTTTCCCCCCTTCTAGTATGGTGCATGATGTATAACTATGGTTTTAAGTAATGCATTAAGTATTTAAAAAAACAGGCACAGACATTCATATTTTGAAGAACATATGAAATTATTACTTGTTAATTTAAAAATTTTAATAGGATATTTTATTCATTTTTGAAATTTAGTAAAATATTGAAGGTGTCTTATATATTGTGCACAATAAAATCTTTACAAAATCAAAAGGAAACATTTGTGCTACAATATCAAAATGATAAATATATATTATTTTGATTATTTTAAAATTATTGATAAGTTATTCATGTCTTTTATGATATTTGTTCAGTTTCTGAAAACTTACTGAGTACAATTTTCTGCATTAGAATGTAGTTTTATTTGAAGGGGCAATAAAGTTTATAACCACACACATACTTTTTTACTTTTATTTTAAAACTCAAAAAAGTTGCGAGTTTCCTAAAAAAATTCAAAATTGTTTTTTCTTATCTTTTTTATTGTTATTTAACATATAGATCCTTTTCTTTAAAACAAAGCATATCAGATAGGAATGAGACACTAATTTAAAACCAGTATTATTTTACTGGATAATTCTTCCCCAAATTAGGAAGGAATTTTAATTGCCAATTGCATTCTGCATTTTTAATTTCACTGATATGTACAAAAAGGAGTGTTTTCAAGGTATAACATGAATAGCATGTAAAACAAATATATGAAGAATAATTTGTGAAATAATTATTTTACTGGAGATTGCAATGTATTTTTTATAGAAAATATTGGTTTAATGCTTCAATATTTTAGAAGCTGGCCATTCGATGTAGTAGTTAGTGACACTGACTACTGTGCTGTAGCATATGGATTTGAATCCCGGAGAAGGCATGCATGTTTGTAAATGTATAGTGTCTTTGCAACATGGAGGTACTCTAAATAGCCGGTGAACTGCAAGTCATCTCGTAAGGTTGGTGGAAGGGGAAGAGAGGTGGGAGACCTCTGACATCACCTCCTAAATATACACAAGGCCTCATTACTGATTTGTGACGTCACTACTAGTAGGGAGACTTCGTCCATCGCCTACGAAACTTTTCAGATGCATTTTTAAATACTTTTTGTTTTTTAACCCAACATACATACAGGGAATTTGAAAAATAATAATTCATCATTAAATTCTATTTCATGTACATAAAACATAAGAGTAAATATTAGTTTACCTATTTAAATAATAATTGCAAGTATGTAATTATCGATGTATTTACTACGAACATGCATTACGATGAACATAAACACATTTAACATGACAAAACACATGACAGTTTTGTCCACAGATTTTAGGATGTTTATTTTTTTTCATGTATGCTAGAAAGTTTTCATTTGATTGTTCTGTTTGAGGATTAGTTTTTAAAGATGAACAAAATTTGTGCAATGTTCTAGGATGGAGAATATTGAGATATCCTGAATTTCTTAAAAATTTATAGGCATGAGGAGATATAGATTGTAATATACAAAGAAAACCATCATTTCAGAGGAATATCTAAAAGAAAAACTTGTTACCATTTGAGCTGATCAATTAAGAAATGGAGTACAATTTTTTTTTATCATCATCTAAATCTGAAAACATACTTTCTAAAAGATTAACAATAAAACCAAATCTTGTAGGAAAATCAAGGGAGCTTTTCATTCCTACTCTGAGAACCAGTTCATGTAATATTTTATTTACAACAATAACATTTTAACTTTTAGAGGAAATTTGTACTCACCAAGTTGACCTATGTGTATTGACAAATCTAATTCTTTATTTATAATCACTGATGCTTTAATAACAGGAGATACCGTTGTGTCTAGCATCATAATTATTACTAGATCTTTTTTACAAACAATAGTCCATATGTTCTGAAGCTTCTCTGCATTTAAACACTCGACTAATTTTGGAAGTGACGTAAATGATTTACTTTTTTCAAACTCTTTTGGCATACCAGGTGCCATTGTTTACTAGGATTTTTATCTCAAATATTAGAATTTATTCTCTTTATTATTTCAGTCTAATAATTGTAACTTGATTTAATTTGTTAAAGATTGTTCAGTTTATCGTTGAAAGTTATTGTTACCAATAAATCCAGGAAAAAGACCATTCTAAGACTTCAGAATATTATTTTATAACACCACACACACGCTGCAGTATTTATTTCACTAATCTTTGTAGTCTCTGCTCAAAACATTCTTGAATAGAATTCGTTGAGTTTGAAATATATTTGGGGGGAAAAGTCTGGAATTGTTTTCAAGTAACACATATTTTCTCCCCAGTTTTTTCATCATAAGCTTCTGTGTTTCTTCGTATTGCATCATCCGCAAAGTGTAGTTCACAAACCTAAAATTAAAAAGATATAAATATATTGTTTTGCATTGACAGAAAAGATTTGTTGGAATTAACAAAAATTTCTCTGATAATTTGATTTTTTGTAATTTTGAATGGAACTTTTGTTGGAAATAGTGAAAAAATTTTGATACAACAAAAAAAATTTTGACGACACTTATATACAAAATTCGAACAAAAAAATTTTTTTTTTCTCTTTGATTCAATGAAATTTGTTTATTTTGCCAGAAAATGGTTGCCATCAAAGCAAACTTGATACAATGAAATCCTTGTCGGGACACAACATAGTCTATATTAATGCAAACAATTTTAGAAAAGAAACTGTCAGTGTTGTCGTCAAGGGCTTAGAAATTGATACTCACTACCTCTAAATGTGGTGTCTTCTCCGACATTTGCTGTCGTAGCAATCGTACTTCAAGTTAATGTTGTGAGATTAATGCTGAGTCATGTTTATCTGTTTTTAGCTTTATTTTTTCTGACTTTTAAAGTCATTTTAAGAGTTCAGAAATCAGATAGCTTTTTTTGTTGTTGTGAATGTGTGATGCATTTTGTATCTCACATCATATTAATATACAAAGTAATCAATAAATGGTTGCTTATGTCCATATATACATTGACTATGAGCTCTGTATCAAAATGGGCTTTCTTTTGATAACACACAATTAACTTTTTAAGGTACTTTCGTTGATTCTGTGAAAAGATATTTAGTAAATGACACAAAAATATTTGTTTGCAATAGCAAAAACACTACACAGTTTTTGTCTCATTAACAATGCTTGTTTGAGCTCATTTTTATACACATAAATTTTTTTAGGGCTACAAAATATTTATTTGATAAACAATACACTTTTCTCATTATAGATAAATAAAAATGAATTGCCAATGTAATTACCATGTTAAGAAACTCACATGAAGAAAAAGAAACGAGTACATTTTTCAAACGTCTTATCGAACAACCTATTAAAGTTATTAGTAGACTTTTAAAACTAAGATATTATTACAGTTTCCATAAGTAGAATAAAGTTAAATAACTTACCTTTGAATACTTTGATGGATCAAAATCTTTTTTTGATATAGCATGAAGTGGAAGGGAGTCTTCCTTTTCGAATCCAAATATTCTTTTTTTTTTCATTATCTTTATAATTGCTATTGCAATTCAGTACAACGCATGTGTAAACCATTTTTTGAACTAATTAAGAATCGTAAAAAAGAAATTGAAAATCTACAATAAAAATGTAAAAAAGCAGCAAATCGCTCAGACACAAGCACCAAAATGGCGTAGGCGAGTGAACTAATCTAACTTGAATCCAAGCGAGTTTTCTATCTCTACTATGTGTGACGTCACAAACCTATCACGTTGGAGTCACCAGGCCTTGATCTCTAGGAGGTGATGCCTCTGACCACCCCAGGGTGTTCTCCTTCTAAATTGGGGCGGAACCGAGCCAAATCGTACTGTTACCTGTATGATGTTTAAAGCTATGGCTAACAACAGGCATACTACTAGTCCCTTGCCACAATGAATTTCATGGGCCTTGATCTGATGTTACTGTCAATCAGGCAGCATAAGTAACAACAACATAATTTTAAAAAATACTCTTTTACTTAAAATGGCCTGATAAAAGTTTTTTTATATTTAAACCTTTAATCTCACCTGTACATTAGCAATCTTATCTTATAAATATTAATGTAAACAATTTCAACTCAAAATAATTGAATAAAGATTTAAAGATTCTGTCCTTATTCTCAGTGGATATATTTCTGTGTTACAAGCTTTATGTAAAAACATTTGAATTTTTTAAAAATGTTTTTTTACCACATAACTACTATTTGCAATGTATTAGATGTAGTTTCTGCATTCACAGAAAGGAGCTTATTTCTTTTGTTGTCTAATTGAGTATTAAATAATATTGAATTTTAATATCATTTTGAAATATGTGTTTCATTTTTCATGTGTGTCATCAATTCATATTAGAGAAAATATTTTGGTGAAATTTTTTATTCTTAAAGTAAAATGTAGTTGTAGGCTTGTGCATCTATTTAACTGTTGTAATTTTTTTTCTTCAGAAACTTAATGTTTTTGTGGAATTTTTTTATTAGAGCAGAGTATTTATATAAGTTTAATTTTTAAAAAAAAATTTTTTTTGTTGGATGCAAGAATAATTATTTTTAACTCAGTGTAATTCTAAATCTGCTTGGAATATTTAATATGTAATAATTGAAATATTTGGAAATTTATGTACAAAAAACTTATTTAGTTTTAAATTGCATTACTTTTCAGAAAAACAATTTTTATGCGAGATAAAGAAATACTTCAAGATTATCGTTTTATGCCTGAACCTAATCTTCCACCAATAAGAGTATGTGATGAACAGGACAAAGAAAGTTATAAAAATGTTGATAATGTGCCCAACATTGATGAAATTAAAAGAAAATTACCTGTACTTCCAGAAACTGAAAGATCTATGCTAATGAATAATTACAAACTACCTTTACATAAGGCTGATAAAATAGTGGTAAGTTGTTATTTGTGCTCATAAGTTTTTATGTGTGTGTATTTTTTATACTGACTTTTAAAAGTTTTATTTGTGTAATCACTTTATTCTTCTCACATTTTATCTTACAATCTTCTATAAAAGAATAATAATCCATATATTGTTTATTTTCATTTTTATATGCATTTTTAATTCAAAAGGTTATACTGTAACACTTTAAGGCAATCTGTATATAATATCTTTTTTTTTTCGAAAATTTTTAGTCCTTTTGCAATTTTTATTACAGCAATCTGAAGGCTTAAGGAATGCATTTGAAATAGCTGCATCTCGTATAAATGACTGTACTGCAATCTGTGATTTTTTCTTGCATGTTCTTCAAAGTCAACTTAACTCCATGAAACTATCTTTCAAGGAATGGTAATTAAATAGATAAATATTAATCATAATTTTAATTTTGTAAATTTTCTTTATTTTGTTTTAACACATTCGCTGCTAAAATTGGTATAACCATCCTCAGAAGCCAAATTACACAAAATAGTGTTTTAATGATTAAAACCATTTCTTATATTTTAGTTGTAAAATCAGAAAAACATAAGAACCTTTTATTTTTATGTTTCACTCTTTTCTAGTACTTCGGCTTCAGTCAATTTTTTTCCTTTTCTTAGGCTGTGAAGTCCCTGCAATACTTGTAATGTTCACCTTTTTCAAAAATGTACATAAAAATATTTAAACACAAAATTTAAAAACAAAGCACATAAAATATAAAAATAATGCTTCACTAATATGTCTGAAAAATTTCTTCGTTCAACCTCCAAAACCACACCAAAAATAAAGCATATAACTTAACCTAGTCGTTCGTCATCCCAGAGCGGCACCGGCATATGAAGTAGCGCTGTGCTGACACACCAGCATGTCAGGGGGAGCGGACGTGTTAAACTACCTCTAACTTTAAAATAGCAAAGAAATATAAAGTTTACATCTACCTCTATTTTTCAGTAATAATCTACGTTTGTGTTGTTATGAATCTGGAAAATTATTTTATATTCATCCAACTTTTAATAAAATTCTAGTTTTATTTATTTTATATGTTTATTATTTGTTTTGCTTATTTTATTACTAATCTAAATATAAAATCCAATAAAAATTTAATTGCTTTATAAAATGTAACTCAATGAGAGATTGTGTGTATGGAGGTGTTAAATAAAAGAAATGATATTGTAAAGAAGTAATTTAGGTTTTGAGAATAATAATAATAATAAATACTTTCACTTTCTTAAAAATTTATGTTAAAAGTTAGTTGTATATTTTTACCAAAAAAAACATCTTGTTAATTGTTATTTGGGAAAAATGAAATTATATTGAAGATTGACTTCAAGTTAATTGAAATTGTCTTTAAAAGAAATTCAAACTTCCAATTTAAATTCTAAATGTTTTCCTCTCATCTAGTTAGTATTTTATTTATTTGTTATGTAACTGTGTATTTTTATGCTATTACAATAATAAATTGTCATAGTGTTTGAAAATTTTTTATTTACTATTGTCAATGAGCTTTTGTTCATTAGCTTTCAAATATTTTGGATTCCTTCCAATATAATTTTATTTCTCATTGAAAAAAGTACATCAATAATTTAAAATAATTTTATATGTCTGTTTATCATTAAAAGCTCTTGGTAACTTCAGAGAAACATTAGTTTGTACTGTAAAATCCAGATTATAATGCGCACTTTTAACACCTAAAATAAGATCAAAATTTACAGGTGTGTTTTACGCCGGGAATATAAATGAGAGCTTAAGAAATAAAAAAAGATGAGCATAGAAAAAAAATTAGACTTTTACATATATCGAAATACTGTTTATTTAAAAGAAATGACATTCACCTTATGAATTTTAAGAGTTGTAGTTCTAGAAGGTATACTATCTTTTTCTAAAACTTGGAATAATACCTCAAAACATGAGAGCATTGTGCACATACATTTCAGATTCCTTCTAAAAAAAGGGTGTGCGCATTATACGATGAATACATCAAAAAATTAAAAATTGCATCTTGAAAGTATAGGTGCATTTTACATGCTGAATTTTACAGTAATTGGTGAAACACTTTATTAATTCAAACATTAAATTGAAACTAATTGAGATACATCTACCATTGCCCTATATCAAGACATTTTAGTTGTTAGATTAGGTCATTAATTAATAAATTAATGGAAAACTTAATGCCAGTAATTAACAAAGATAGTTATTGAAAACTACATATTGCAAAAATACATTAATTTTTAAATTCTTGTAGTGTATTTGCTGAAAAGCTGATGTGCTTGTAATCTTCAACCTTATAACTCACTTAAAATTTTTAAAAAATATATTTTATTAGTCTTTCCCCACCCTTTTTTTTACAAAGTACTGTATCGTCTAAAAGTGTATATATACTAGTTTCTCTTGAATTGAAGGTTTCTGTCAATTCTAGTTTTTCTGAAAAAGTTTAATCCAAGTTATAGAAGTTTCCAGTACATTGAATTATTGAACAGTTTCAAATATATCTATTTGTGAATTGTTGCATGTTGAGGGTGATTCTTGGCAATATTTTACTGAAACTAAATTTACTACTGAAATAGTTTATATTCTTTTAATTATCTTATTTCTTTGAAGATGTAACTAAAAACCCAAATCTGTAAATTTTCTAAAGTTTAATTGAATTGTGCTGATTGAAGAAGCAATATATAAAGATAAGACACATAAAATAACATTTCATATTTCTAAATGAAAGCTTTTAAAAAAGAAAAATTGCCTGGTAAATTTTTATTTGTTGAAATTCAAATTTACTTGGTAATGAAAACATGATATTTGCATTTTTTCCCCCAGAGAATTTATCCCCAATTTTTTTAATGATTTCGTAGAAATTTTTTTATTAGATCAATCAAAGTTTCTATGCAATAATTTATACAAAAGTATGCTTGTAACTTTATTTATAAAACAAATGAAAATTTATCGAATTTTAGTATTTTATGCTTAATTTATTTTGAATTGTGTTTTCCTCCTTGTAAGTGAATTCTTACTTTATTTAAAATAAAATTCTCTCTTAGCAGTTTAATTGATTACTACTTTTTTTTTAGATCATTAAAATTTTAAACTTGAAAACATTTGAGATAGTGTCATTAAAGTTTAAAAATTATTGTTTTTATAGTTTAATTTTAAATTAATTTTCTGATCTTAAATAGTTTTTGTGAATGAACTTTTAATTATTGTTACATGTTGATTTCTAAATTCTTCTATTTATTATTCTTTTAATGACTTATTTTCACTTCATTTAGACACAACAGCCTTTGTGTTGCTTCATAAGACAATTTTAATAAACAGTCAATCAACCTATCACTTAGACACCTTTGCATATTATTTTGCATCTAAAGAATAATTTTCTTAACTGTATAAAAATTTCCATTATTCAGTTTTATATTCACCATTGTTCATTCAAATGATTGCTCATGTTTTCATGGATTTGGTAAGAATTAAAGTTTAAAAATGTATTTATTTTATTTTTGCTTGTATAAAACAAAGAAATATTTTGAATTATTGAAATATTAGAATTGGGTATGATACCTAATTTCTAAGAAAAATATTTCTTACTAGAGTATTGTTTCCAATATTATTGTACACTAAATTATGATTAATAATTTTCTTAAGGTTTTTTTCCTTTTTAATATTTTTTAACTAAAATTATTTGGAAAGAATATTTTTCTTTAATTCTGACTATATGAAAAAAAAAAAACATAATTCTGTCATTTGTAGCATTTATAAAATTTGAAAAAGATGAAGATTAGAAATAATGTTACTGAGTGCATTTTTATAAAGATAATTTGAGATTTTTGAATTTAGAAGATTGTCTTCTCAAGACATAATTAAGATAACAATATTTATAAATTTTAACAATTGAAGCATCTAATTTTTTTAGGATTTCATTTTAGTAAATCAACTTTTAGAAAATTGTATGAAGTCATTTATGAAAATGTGGGATACTATTTACTATACATGTTGACCTTTGAATCTTATTTTAGCATCTCTGAATTTAAAGGTGTTTGAATTAATGGTGTGTTACAATTCAAAATTTTCTTAGTTTGTAATGTTTTCCACTATCTTATAGATTTCTTAATTATGACATACAATCAAAACTCCATTTTACAAACCTCTATTTAGATTATTTCTTTATTTTGCGAACATTTTCCTTGAACCAAGAACATTTTATGATTTTCTTTGTAAAATAACCTCCAAATAGAGAAGTGCAATTTCTAATTAACAAACTTTTTCATCATGAAATGATAAAATCATTTGAAACATTTCAACACAGATTACAGTGTGAAGAAAATACACCTGGAGAGGTTTTTGATTCATTGTAAAGATGCCAGGCATATTATTAGAGAAAACATTTTTTCAAACAAAAAAACTCAAACAAAATTAACAGACTGTACCATCAATTGAATTTAAGAATGCATGTGATAATGTATGCTTAAAATTATTGTTTATAAAATAATGTATGCTTAAAATTACTTGTAGTCTTAAAATTAGAGAATGTCACTAAAATTCAGTAATTTTAATAAAAAATTATTTTTTAAAGTCAAAAATATAGTGTATTTTTGGACTATGTTTGATAGTAATTTTAAAAAAAATGTGTGAATAATAATTTTTTTAATAATGTATAGTCTTTATGAATTTAAAATTTGTTTTATGTAGTTTATAAAGTATATTGATAAATGAATCTCTATTTAACAAATTTTCTGCATAACGAAGTTTTTGGGGACTTAACGACTTTGTTAAATTGAGGTCCAACTGTATTTCAATTTTCATTAAATGAAATTTCATTTTCATTTAATGATATACCTAAGAATTATATCAAGGTATATCTTACAATATGCATAGGCAATATTTATATGTAACTTTTGTCAGAATTGTGTGAGTTTGCATTCAGAATATAGGAAGTTTAAAAGTTAGCATATTCAAAATAAATAATGATTTCATCTTTTCTTGTGCCATTCATTATTGCTTTATGTATATTGTTAATTAAAAATTATATAATGTGTCCTGAGCGTAATTTTTTTTTCTAGTGGCTTATCTGGAGACCAGGTAACTGATATAATTGAACTTCTTCTTTTAAAAAGAATTTCAGAAACAACAGCCCATGATATATTAGTAATGTTATTGAATGGAGATAACAGAACTGCTCAAGAAGTGAGAAACTGTTCATTTTATTTCATGTTATTGTATTTTTTATTAAATATACATTTAAGATTTACTTAAATATATATTTTTATCCATTAGATTGTTAAAGAATATAATTGGTTCCTGATATCAGATGAAAAAGAATTACAAGGATATTGTGAGGCAGTAATATCCAAATACTTTAAAGTGGTAAGCATTTTTTTTATACAATTAGAATTTTATATATATTCTGTATTGGAATGAAAAGTAATAAAAAAATTATTTTTCAACAAAAAAAAATAATAATAATTTACTTTATTTTTATAAGAACATCTCTTATATTTTGAGTGTTTATATATGTATATACATTCACGCTAATGTGCAAAACTTAAGCAGCAAAGTCATTTTTCACTATACAACCATTAAATTGTAAAAAAGAGCTTTTATGATCTGTACTACAAAAATTCAACTCATTAGTAATGTGATGCATATACAAAGATCAGGAGCACTACGTCAGAATAATGGGAGGACTTGCAAAAGGCATTAGAGTCAGAATTTGGAATGCAAAGTATCTTAAAATAGGGCTAGCTGACTGTATGTGATTAATTTATTCATTTCAAAGAAATACTCTGTGAATTTATTATAACAAACTTAAAAAGGAAGTAATTAGCATCATAGAGATATCTATATGCATTGCAAGTAAATCATTGTGTCAGTTTGATGTCATGTCAATTAAGAATCACTTTTATGATGAAAGGTAAGAAAAATAACACAATTTTTTTAAAAGTTCGAGTTTTATGACTAAATATAATTATAATAAAAAAGATTTAGGAAAAATGCATTTTCAAATATTTGCTGGTAGTGAACATAAGACCATACATGCAATATGGCTTTAAAAAACCCATTATGATGCCTTTATATTTGACAGAATGGTCAACAAGCTTGAGGAGAGGTGTAGTTAGTGTCCAAGAGTTTAGAATTGACAAAAGTATTGAATTATGAATATGAGGGAAAGCTTCATAAATTGTACAGCTGTAGCAATGGTTAATTGTAATTGGCCAAGGAAAGTATTAAGAATTGATAACTTGATATATTATTGTCTAGATCAGAGGTTCCCAAATTTTCGTCTTATAGACCCCTTGCCATGTTTTTCGGTTTTGGGTAGACCCCTACTTTCCTAATATTGAATTTTTTTTTAAATTTATCAACTTAAATGTTTTTTAACAGCTGATATAGAGGTATTTACTTTAAAAGAGAATTAAATTTCTAACTGTGATGAAGTATAGTGTTTAAAACTTAAGAAACACATGTTAATTAAGTTAAAATTTATTATAATACATAAAATAAATGATAAACAGGGATAGTAAAAATACACATAAACATAAAATTACTGATAAACAGGGATAATAAAAATACACATAAACATAAAATTACTGATTGTAAGAGGAATGAATATGGTGCTTAAATAACCAATTTTCAACCTTTGGCATCAATCTTGTCAGGTTTAACCCTAAATCTCCTCAGTTCTTTCTTTCTTTCTTTTTATTTTGAAGAAATTGCACTGAAATTCCTTCCCTCTAGGAAAAGCAATACTCCATAATTCTGGATAAATAACAGATATGTCTTTTTAAAGCCAAAATTGCTGACATCCATTTCTAAACTTTACTTTAAGATCTCCATCCCCTCAGGGGGCTCACCTTCTTTAGGTGAGTACGGGTGTCACAATCCTGAGGTGCCCTAGTGATCTTTTCCTTTTCCCAAGGGGTTTACTGTCTTTGGTAAACACGGGCTTCACAAACTCGGGGTACCCTAGTGATCCTTCTCTATTTTCAACCCTTCGACTTGTCATTTAATTCATTCTTTCATTCATTTCCCGTCTAGACTACAGACCAACTTTTTTCAAAATGTACATGTATACAAGAATTCATTTTGTTTCTGTTAGATAAATCCTTATTCGTTATTAATAACATATTTTTGTGTTCATTTTAATTGATTTTAATTAGTTTAATTTAATTCTTAATTTATTCGACTTTTAATTTGAATAATCGTATTACTTATTTTTTTACTAACACTGTTGGTTATCCGACCCACATGTTTGCCGTGTGCGGCGTCCCGTAAGGAGGAAAATGGTGTCCTGGGGATACCTTTGCTTCCCTTTGGCCCACGCTTTGCTGTAGACAGGTGGAAGGAGTGAGCCCGCTCCTGTCAATCGGCTGGTGATACCTCTCTTCGGTGTCCCCGAGAGACATTGCTGTAGGGTTAGTGCTGCAGATAAGGGGTGGGCGGGTTTGCCCGTTGGATCCTCGCCCTGATGCTGTAGCACTATATTCTGGGTGTACTCCAGGTAAGTGCCGTGCCTGACTAATGTCAGTTGACTGGCACACTGCCTCCCTTGTTGGACTCTGTTGTGGGAGGAGGCACTCCAGAATGAAGTTTGTTACGCATTTAGGGATCCGTATATGCTGTGCCCGGGTAATGGCCGTGAATTACCCACTATCAACATTGACAATATTGCTTCACATTCTCGGTTTTTAATTTTATCATTACCCAGTAATGAAATGTCGCGGAAGTCTCCCTTTGCAATACAAAAAGCTCTTAAAGGAATAGGTGGAGACCCAAAATCCGTCAAGAAATTACGTTCTGGTGACTTATTGATAGAAACTGTATTTGCTGTACAATCAAAATCTTTCTTGTTGGTTAAAAGATTAATAGACTCCCCTTTAACTGTTACTCCCCACAAATCATTGATTTCTTGTTGAGGTGTTATATCTGAGCCCGACCTTTTGTGTGCTTCAGAAGCAGAAATTCTCGAAGAACTTTCTGACCAGGGTGTTGCCCAAGTCAGAAGAATTACAATAAAAAAAGACTCGATACATTTGCCTACTAAGCATATAATTTTGACCTTCAATAGTCCGAAATTACCTACTACTTTTAAAGCCGGATATTTAAACTGCAAAATACGGCCATATATTCCGAATCCTCTGCGCTGCTTCAAGTGTCAGAGGTTCGGGCATTCTCAAACTTCCTGCCGCGGTCAACTGACATGCTCTAGGTGTGCATCTGTTGGGCATTCATCCACAGATTGCAATCTAGAGCCAAAGTGTATTAATTGTTCTCAACCTTATTCATCTGAATCTAAATTATGCCCAAAATGGAAATTAGAAAAGCAGATCCAAGAAATTAAAACTAATAAAAACATATCCTATATAGAAGCATGTAAATTATTAGTTCCTCTGTTAACCCAAACATATGCTCAGGCTGCTAAACATTCAACTATATCTAGAACCACCCAAACAGATCCAAGCATCACAAATATCATTTGTCCACCTTTGCAGTGTCTACAACCTATTTCTTCTGCCAATCACATTCCAAGCATGTCCACAATTTCTGTAGTCTCCACATCATCCTCATCAACTCAAACTGGTCTAATTCCTTTTGCATCTCTAATAAAACCAGACAAAGCAAGTAAATCTCGGTTACCTATGCTCATTTCTATTACTACCCCTGGCAATAGTTTAAATACCTCTGTTTCATCTTTAACATCTGAAATTCAGCCTACTGTCCCTTTACTTAACACTACCACAACCAAAAGTAGCACTTCTACTGTAACTAAAGCGGCAAGTAATTTAAAACAAAGTAGGAAAAACAGGAGGAAGCTCACATCAGAACCAAAGTCCGATATTGAAATTACCATGACACCACATAAGCCAAAAAAAAGTAACATTCATTACACCTCGGAAGATGAGGAAATGATTCTTTATGATGTGGATGATGAATCTCTGATGGACTGGAATATGAAGTCTGGATTCAAGCAATACATGACGCCGACAAGGAATAGGAAAAAATAATTTAACTAAATCTTTTAAATTTGTCTGTATATATCGTGTACAAATTTAAAGTCTTGTTTTATATTATCTTGGATGTGTTTTTTTAATTTATTTCTTAGCTCTTTCATAGTGTAAGAATTTTAAATGGATTTTTAAAACAGTTTTCATGAATTTTAGCTTATATATACCTTATGCATGTCATTATTTTACAGTATTTTAAAATTTTAACTGTGTTTTTAAACATTTACATTATTTAAAAACAAATGTTTGGCGCAGTATAGCCAAAATCGGCTCTTGCGCCAATAACCCCCAAAATCACTCACTCACTTAAGATCTCCATTACTGCCTATTCCAATTAGTTCCTCTTGTAGTATGACATTTTTTTTTATCAGTGTGACTGTATGAATTCATTGCCTATTGTAGTAATTACAATATAGTTAAAGCATTCTCACACCTAGTTTCAGAATCTGAATAAAGGGCATTTAAGTGTTGAATGTAGGTTAAAACACCATTTTCCTGGCAGATTGTCCATGAACAATTGAAAAATGGAAAAATTTGTGGTGTCCAATATTATACCCCTTAAACTTAATTCTGACAAAAAACGATTGAATGATGGTCCTTGTTTTAATAAAATTTAAGCTCTCACCTTGTAACTGTAATTAAATCTCATTAAATTTTGTAAATAAATCTGCTAAATAGGTAAAATCTTGTTTCCATCTGATTAAAATTTCTTTTAAAATTAAAATCATGACCTGGTGTTATGAGACCCACTATCGTAGACCCCTATTTGTACCTCAAAGACCCTGAATTATTTTATCACTGACGTGGACCCCTTGCAAATTGTCATAGACCCCTGGGGGTTGATATAGACCACTTTAGGAATCACTGGTGTAGATAAAAAAAAAAGAGACCAAAGCCAGACAAAGGGCAACATTGTTCAGTAGCTGCATATAGAACCTATGTCCACAGTAAACAAGTGTCCTGATTTACTGTGATCAGACTCCTTCATAATGGTAGCCTATTCACCTGTCATCTTGAATGCTGCATACTATTGACAGCATTCATTAATGGTACTGTTTACAGTAGGGATTTGGTGGTTTACACAAAATGAAAACCTCATCTATGGAAACATGTCTCTGTACCAATGAAGATTATTTCAATCTGACTAACAATTCTTAATTGTGTTTGATGTGGAGAGAGATGGGACCTGCTTTCATTCCATTAACATAAAAAGAGACCATTGGTCTATGGTTTGCTTATGTGGGGAGGCATTGTGATAAATAATCAGATGAAGGTACACATTTTTTGATAAAAAAACCCTTACTGAAAATTGTTGCACTTATGAAGAGGCATCTTTTCTCACATGTGTCTGTTTCTTAAGTATCATTGGCCCACTTTGTTTATATGGATGACAACACACAGGTACACATGCTCCATGATGTTCAGGAGCTTCTAGAAAGTGAAGATATCCACAGAATGGATTAGCCAGCAAGCTTCATTGATTTAAATCCCATTGAACATGTGTGGTATGTTTTGCAGAGGCATGATTGCATCTCCTAAAGAACACCAGACAGCTGGGGAAAAATTCTCATTGAAGAATGGAAACTTCTGTGTAAAGAACTGTCTGATAATCTGGTGTGAGTATATGAACAAGAGCCATGCAACCATTGCAGTTTGGAGGGATCATTTCCCTGTTCTTTGACTTATTTTTATTTCTTTTGGCCAGTGTTTTACACCAATCCCATTCTGTCAATCAATTCTGTTTCTTCTGTGTTCCATACTGTATGAGTCCCATTCGTTTTTTATTACTATGCTTTCATCAACCATTAAGTACTGCATTCGGCCTCCACAGTTGTATGAATTTCATGACTCCCAGCTTATTGTTTAGTGGAATTATGACAGAATCAGAAAAACTGCTTGAGTTTTGCACATTAATAAGTGAAATTATGTATTTGTGTGTTATACATGTGTGTTTATTTATACAGACACCATACAACATATATATATATATATATAATGTGCCTAATTTTCATCAATATTTACTGAAATGTGTTCTATTTTCCTTTCAGGCTAAGAAATACAAAAATTCAGGAAAGCAGCGATATATGACAACTCTGCTTATAGCTTTAAACGAAATGGTCAATAACAGAGCTTCTATTAAAGATGCCGAAGCAGTATTTAAAAAATTAATTCAAGAAAATGTGAAAACAAAAAAAGATAGTTAATAAATTATTTATTGATACAGTAGTAATATTTTTTTTCTCTTCAAAATTGTGTTAAGGCATGTACTTTTTATTCCTTAGCTTTTTTAAAAAAAATGTTTTTTATGCAAAAAATTATTAAAATTTACTATGTTATCCCAACTAACATATAATAGAGGCTGGGGAATATTGGCTTTTATATGGCTTTTTATATGTCTAAGGATAGTAGCTATTTCTCAAAGACATTGATATACGTACTACCATGAAAAATACAAGACTTTAGGATTTCTTAAAATTTCTCATTTTTGCTCTCCAAAAATTTTAGGTAATTCTGTCTTGGATAAATACTTATTTCATTTATAAAATGAGATCATTTTCATTTGTAGGTAGAGCCATAGTTATTCTTTGAAAGAAATAATATATGTGTAAAATAACTTAAATGATAGTTATGGTAAAAATGTTTAACATAAGAAACATTAAAAATAAATATATATTTATAATATTATAAATAAATATATTATTTTAAATATTTTTGACTTTAAATTAGTGACAAATGCTTTTATTATTGATGCAATTTGTAATATTTAAAATTATTTATTTTATATTGCATGGTAAGAAAAAATAACTGTTTCTGGGAGAATGTTAATTTTTATTCTAAATTGTAATGCACATAAATGATTTTTCAAAAGGACTGATGTAAAAAATTAAGTAACTTAACTATTTTAGTTTAAAATAATTATTTAAAATTCTACATATATTTCTGGAATTTAAGTATGAAAAAAATAAGCATTATTGCCACTGATACATATATAACAGAAACATTTATTCATTTACATAGCATAATGAGTTTAATAAAAATCATTCATAATGATTTATTTCAAACATTTTAAAAATGAAGCTCTGGGGCTGAATGGTAGTGTATCGCGCTTCCATGCCACAGGATAGGGGTTCAAATCCCTGTCTGGGTAAGGTCAACTCAGCCTTTCATCCCTTCAGTGGGTCGATTAATGAGTCCCAAGCTTGCTTGGGAACTGAACACTGGGGGTTTCGTGTCAGATTGACCACTTGACCAAAACATCTGCACATGCACCCCAGCACCTTAAGTCACATAAATTGAGATAGTCCATGAGGCCTTGGCCCTCATGGGCTGTTGTGCCACTGAGTTCAGTTCAGTACTTTAAAATTAGGAATGAAGTATTCATGAGTATAATTTTCTTTAAAAATATTGTTTCAGTTTTAAAATCTTTTAAAAATAGTAATTTTCATATTACTTATTCATAAATCTAAAAAATTTTAATAGAATGGTTCAGTTCTTAATTTTTTTCACATAATAATTAAAGAGTATATCCGTTTTTTGGACTCTGGAAATAGACAATTCCAATTCTTTACAAACATTTGTTGTAATAAGGATTAAAAAACTGATCAACACTGGTTTTCAAATAGAAGTATTTTATAGTGATAAAATAAAAGGCATCTCAAATACTTAAAACCTTTAAATATGTTTTACAAAGCATTGATTAATCATATTATTGCATTTAGAATGCAGGTAATTTTTATGTAATTCCACTCAGTTGTAAAATAAGGAAATAATATTCATAAGGGTAACATTCTTAAAAACATTAGTAGAAAACTCTCATATTAACTAGCTCTTTTCGTATAATTGATAAATCACACATATATAGAACATAATACCTATTTTGTATACAGTTCATCCAGTTGTAAAAGAAAAAAAAAAATTACCAAAGGATGGCAAAAATAAAGTATTAAAATTTTTTTCAAAATGTAAAATTATTATTTTTTTATTTTTACTAACAATGATTTATTACTTTAAAAACATATTTATTTTTAATAAATCAATAATTTGCAGAAAGTAAAATCAAAGGAAAATTTTTGGAATATATTTTTCTTCTATTGACTTTGATTATTTAATAAAATTATGATTTTTGGAATATATTTTTCTTTTATTGACTTTGATTATTTAATAAAATTATGAATGGTCAAAAAGATTGCTTTTGACTAGTTAACACTACGTGCGATAATAATAATTCCGTCTGTTTAAGAAAACGATGACATATTGGTTAAACTAGTCATGACGTTTTTGTCAGTCATCTCTTCTAAAGAATTATCTTCGAAATATTTGCAGGTCTTTTTCTCAAATTCAACAATATGCTTCGATTTTCAACCGCTCTCGAAACTTTTTGTTTTTTTATAGAATATGAACCAGTGAGAAGTTTTTAAAATTTAAAAGGTTTTGCTTTTATTGGCAATAGTAAGTACGATAGCAAGACTTCTTATTTGTGGTGCAGTTTACTTTTGAATCTAATCATTTATGTGGAAAGCTCGTGGCGCCATCTAGAATGTGTTTACGAAACAAAATTTTAGATGCTCAAGTTGTTCTATTCTCATAGTTATTGAAAAATGTATTTTTAAGTAACTTTAACTAACTGAAACAAACTCACATTATGAATAAAGTAAAAATAAATAATTGTAGCATTCTATTTTAACTCCCTGATTTAGTGCATTGGGCTTTTAGTGGGATTTTCAAAATAATTTAATTCTGTAAATTTTTTAAAAAAATTCAGTGTATTAATTTTTTATATGCATTTATGATACTGTCCTTTGTTATTGAATCATATTTTCAAAATATTGTCATCCTCATTATCTCACTTTTCATTTTCCTATGCCTAATAATTTGCAAAGAAATGCAGGTTTCCGCGAAATATATAACGGGCCGCTAATGGCTCACACCTTGTGAAAAGGGGAATCACACACACAAAAAAACTGACTTTACTTCAGACACGAGAAACCCTAGCCACATTTCTGGTTATTATATGATCTGATTGGCACATATTTTTAAAATTGATAAATTAAATGTGCTCAGCTTTTAAATTTTGTATCATGCAATTTCTTTGGGTTCTCAGAAACCTTAAAATTAATCTGTCAATAATAAATCAAATAATTAGCAATAATTATCTTCTTTGATTAATTATTTTTTATTTATATTAATTCCCGAGAATATTTCATTAATCGATACTTCTCAGCATTAACAAAAAAAATTCAATCTCAAACTAACAATATTGAATAACACTCGTATTGTGTGTATATTCAATTTACGTGTTCGTTTATTCGGCAAATGTAAACTATGTCGAATTCGTATTTTTAGGAAGTAATCACAATTGTGAGAAGAAGAAAAATTAACAGCTTTGTGTGTGTATTTCCTTCAGACTTTATATAATTTTTTCTTAAAATGCATCGTGTTCTGCTATCCAGTCTTTTTTCTACCCTTTTGAGCACCGGCTCTAAGTAATCATTTGTTCTCGAGCCCGGATAGCTCAGTCGGTAGAGCGTTAGGCTTTTAACCTAACGGTCCAGGGTTCGAGTCCCTGTTCGGGCGAGTTTTCTTTTTGTCTATTTTTTTCTGAACTGAAAAGTAACATAATTACCAGCTATGAAAAAACTCTGTTCAAAATCTCAACAATCTTTGTTTTCTTATTTTTGTGTGTGTTAGAGAATCAATTATAATTTTTTCCCAATGCATTTCATGTAAAAAATATATAATACGTTTCATTTTATCACTTATTCAATACAGTATAGATTTACAAATTATAATACTGAAACCAGGAGATAAATGCATTAGATACTTCAAAAATTGAATTTATTCTTGAGAAATATATTCTTTGTTTAACGCTATTTATCTTCTCTAATACGTTTACATTTTTTTTAAAAAAATTAACTTTCGAAATGTTATTACTTTATTCAAGCTGGTAATGCTTCATAGAAAAGATTTAGGTTGTTTATCGTTTGTAAAATATTTAAGTATAAATAGACAATTTTATTGATTCTCATGCAGTGTTAAAATATTATCTGCATTCCGTCTTCTCCCTTCTCATAAAAAGAAATCAACAATAATTTTTGTAATGAAATTGTCTAAGCGGATGATTTATATGAATTGTTCTGTATATAGAAATTTACAAATCTAAATAGTTTCAGAAAAATTACTTATAGAGGTAAACAGTGTTCATTCAAAACGTTTCCAAATATTTTTATAAGTCAAATTTGAAAGTTGAAAATTTTTATTTTCTTTAATCACATTGAATATATGTTCATTTTTCAAACAATGATAAATTTCAGAAAATATTTCATTTTATTACATCTATTTCTTAAAATGAAAATTAAAACACAGACTAAGTACAACTTATAAAAAGTAATTTAAAATAATTTCGGTGATAGGAATAAAGCAAATTAAGATCACTTTTACAAATGTTGAACGATATTTCATATAAGACAAATTTCAATCAATTTTTGTTTTTTAATAGAAATTTTTATACAATTATTAGTATAGGAGAAAAATACGTTGCTCTAATTACAGTGAATATGCAAATACGGATTCACATGTTTTCGAAATATTTATCTATCGAATTTTTATCCATTTAAATGTAGTAAAGAAAATTGAATAAGACAAAAGATTGGGAACGCCAGTCTTTTTTTACAAATGAAAGTTAAAAGAACTCTTTTAGTTTCCCTCAACACTTTTTGATCCATTTATTATTCGTCTACAAAATATTATTTTTTTTGTGTGTACTATAGTTAATATTATACATATATATATATATATGTGTGTGTGTGTGTGTGTGTGTGTGTGTGTGATACTTTTGTTCGTTTTAAGGCATTGTTGTAATAAGATGATACTTGTTTCTGGTTGTTGCAGTCGTGCAAAAAGAGGATTAGGAGGCTCCTTATAATTTTAGTTACACCTTTATTTATTTTCGTCACAAACTCTCACAACATAAACAGAAATGGCGTACAACATACAGAGACGCAAGCATGATAGCAACAAACAAAAGAGCTCTTTTTTCTCTCCCGAGATATCAGCCTTTTATAGTTTTGGTCAATCAGAAGCTGTTACAATCATATGATTTTCGGCAAAGACTTTTCTAATTGGTCCAAATGCGCGAATGATGCAAAATTGCATCATCCTGTTTTAAAAACCTAACATTTCAGGTTTTTTGGGCGATACAGTTGTGATTTTTTCCCATTAGGAGGGTAAACTAAAAAGGAATTATTACGCAGAGTCTGGAAGGGCTTAAGACCATTATGAATTAAATTACCACGCGAAAACATTTAAGTGAATTATTACATGTATCTTTTATGAACAATGTGGTTATTAGAACAATCATTATATTTATACCATCGCTCTAATGCAGAAACAAATAATTTTGATTGTTAGAGGAACCCATTTGCCTGTAAAGTGATAAAAAGTAATGAACCTTTTCGAAGGCGAGTTGTCCATCTCACTGATCGCTTACATTATGCATTTGAGAAAATAATGCGTGTGTAATACAAATTTATAGAAAAGTTCAGTTAATTGCATTAAAAAATTTACACTTGAAAATTGTCATATTAATATATATACTTCTTCAGTACATTTGATTCCTGGGGTCACTAAAGACCTACCGTGCAAAGAAGATGATGTCTTGATGACAAACATGTTATACTCATAGTAGAGGCGGATTAAGGAAGTTGGAGGCCCCTGGCGGTAAAATGTTTGAGGCCCATGGGCTTAAGAGTCGAAAAACTAAAATACTGAAAAGAGTCGCTTACTTTAAATTCTCAAAATAAAAGGTATTGCTATAATAAAACTCATCCGCTATAGAAAAATCTTAACTGTATAAAAAAAAATTAAAAACCTTACTTAAGAGCTTACAGTTTTACTACACCGTTTGATTTCTCTTTGGCAAATTCATCAGTTGTTTTGTCCACAACACTTTATTCTGTATATAATATGGCCATGTTGTTCAATTTATCTTTTCTCCCATAGTACTTCTTAAATTATTTTTAACTCATTTTAAAACTAAAAAAGATCATTCACCTGACGCATTCGATTTCGGTATTGTTAAAAATATTTTCAAAGGTTTTTCAACATTAGGGTTTCTCTTGCATCTCAACAAATTTCTAGCTGGGGATTCATGTATCTTTGTTTTCTTTTCATTTCTTGTTCCAAGGTGGCGTGGTTGGTTTGTCGCTGACCTTTGCACTCGTCAAGTTTGGGGCGCCTGGCGGCTGCCAGGTCCGACACCCGCTTTATCCGCCACTGGCTCATAGTTGCCATGGTTACTTCTGCTCGTGGTGGTTGAGGGGAGGATCTTACTGGATCGTTGAGATTCTCCGAAGAAATTCCGAACACAATAGAGATTGAGAAGCCTTTAAATCAGACACGAAAGGATAACAAATAGAAATTCACAATAATTAACTCGTATTTATTTTTGCGTTAGAACTAAGTGCACGATATGCATCTAAATTATAAGAAATAACGGTTACTTATCTGAAATGAGATGCAACCTCTGAAACTCGCCAACATAACAACTATTCCCTATCTCCAGAGGCGGATTAAGCGGCTGGCGGACCTGGCGGCCGCCAGGGGCCCCAAACTGATAGACTTCAGTTATAAGTTCAACGTGCAACAAAAATCTTGTACTGATATTGCAAACCCAATGGTTACCCACATTTGAATCGTATAACAATTAGTGTTGTCCTCATATATTACATGTAATTGCGGTTAAAATTCGTTTTTTTTTAATGTTTTCTTGAACTTTGGTCTTTAATATATGTTTTTGGTTCCAAGTTTTTAAAAATTTGATCCCAGATTTCTTATATTACAATAATGATCCCAGATCTCAGACTATAAACAACTACCAATGTTTAGTTCTTTCGAAAGAATTTAGTATTTGAAGGTTCGTAATTTATTGTTATCTGGATTTTTGTGTTTATATTTTGAGAATGTGGAAAAAGAGATCGAAGCAGTGTCGGATTAAACGACATGGAGGCCCCTAGGCAGTCGAGTTCTCGGGGCCCTGTAGTCTATTTTTGGAGCACTAACAGAAAACAGAACGAAATAAGTAAATCCCTCGCAAACAAACACTGTCACGGTCCTTTTTTGCATTCCAAAGCCTTTGGAATAATTTTATGGATAGCGGTGCACAGAAAAGATCGTACTTCAGAAGGACGTATATATACGTTTGGAGCAGAAAACGATTTGACTCAGCGAGTTGTTCATAAAATCCAGTGGTACTTAAGAGGTTTAAGTCGCATTGTAGCTTTGGCGTCAAAGTATAGTGTTATTGAATTCAATACATTGTTATTGAATGATGGGAAGGGGGGAGCGATGAAAATTATGATTAAATATTGGGTCGAATGTTGAAAATTTGAGAAGCACTGGACTAAGTGGATAAGATTACATGAAATTACTCTTCAACTAGGAGACGGGGAATATTTTAAGCGGGTAGATCTATGTACAGTAAAAATCCCTTAATACGAAACTATAGGACTGAAATATTTTTTCGTGTTTAAGTATATTGCAAAAAAAAAGAACATATATTGAACAAAATTAAGCTTATTGAAGAACATTTTATTTACATAGATATGTAAAAATGCATGTATTTAATAAAAATCAATGAAAAAAACCATTTACAAGAATTTAATGAAATTTAATACAAAATTTTCAAGTTTTTTGAAAAATAAAATATTTGTTAAGTTTTTGGAAAATAATCTGATATTTTTCTTTGCATTGTCTTTTTGTTATTAAATTGTACAGAAATCATTCGATGTCGGGCATTTTGTTATTCATTTCCCCAATAGAATGTGCGTCTAAATAACTGCTCATACTTTTTCATAATGTTACTCATTTCTTATGACTTGGGAACAGGAGGTGCATTATTCATTTCATTTTCACCGTCGGAATCTGTATCAATGATATTTTTTTGAGTTTTTAACAAACTCCAAAATGTTTTGCCTGTCACGATTGGGGCAATACACACGATATCATCATATACTGCAACGAATTCTTTCGGTGATACAGTAGAACAGTCCAATAATACAGAAAATTGATGCGAAACAACCTCTCTTTCATTTCACACCCCTCTGAAATCTCTGATGTTTTCCGTATTTTGTTTATTCCCAGAAGGGAAATATTTTCGTGTTAAGATGGGGGGGGGGGAGGAATACATGAAAATACACGTAACAGTTTGTCGGGACCGTTGTATTATTTTGTGTTATCCGATATTTCGCTTTAAGCAATTTCGCGTTAAACGCATTGCACTGTAGATCATGATTAGCTTTTAATATTTTTCTTTTCTTATTGTTTTTAGTGCTATATTGTGAATCTTTTGATTCGCCTATTTGTTTATATGGCATCTTGTTACATTTTGGAATTTCTTAAAAAACATATAAAACCCGCAATTTGTTTTAATATAGTACTAAAGTACCAAATACATAAAATAAGATTTAGAACTTCGGTAAAATTCTCTAGCATTAATAATACTATGCGAATATTGAAGTGTCTTTCAAACAGGCTTTGTAAAGAAAATTATTTAATCAAAATGAGCTGCAAGATTTTTCTCAAATATTTTTATACCAATATAATTACAAGAAACTATATCTTTTAATGGAAATTTAACAGTTTTACTGAAAAAGAAAATCTTCTTCAAATGCATATTGAATTTAAACATTCCTATGTCTTAAGTAATATTAACCATATTAGATATTTTCGTAAAGCAACTTTCGCAAAAATCAATTTTGAGATGCCTTTGTTAAGTATTAATCAACAGTGCATTGTCACACAATGTCGCTGTTAAGCAAAAAAAACCCCTCTTCTATTATGGTATAGCCAGCTCTGTCACGAACTTTGCAATCAAATAAAGGATGTACGTAAAAAGTAGATATTAATGGACAATGTGTTTGAACCAACACACTGTGCACTAACATTCTGTTTTTTCTTAAACCATGCTATGCTATAGGAATTTATTTTGATTTTTCAATAATTATTTAAAATTCAGCATATTTATTCGACCTATTATAAGTTTTATTTTTAGAAATTGTACAAAATTTTGCTTGATTGATAGAATTATATGCGGCCGCTCCTTGTTTTGGCCGCCCTCGTGCGGTGCACACGCTGCACACCTGCTAGGATCGGCCCTGAGGTTGAAGATCCCTATTTTACGTTATGAAGAATCTTACTACTTTCTGCTTGAGAAACATAACAGCTTGAAATTAGCAGAATAAGAATAAATTTAAAAGAAGTAAAAAGAAAGTATGGGATCTGAAAGTAATGAAGTTGAAAATTGCTCTAAAATCGACATTATTATTCCTAACAAATTGGTGTTAGCTACAATAATTTTCGGAATTCGCAACTCTTCCACATTTTCTCCTGTTCATAACTTCAATATCTTTTCTCGACTGCTTCTGAAAACACAGTTAAAAACATAGCTAGGAAAAATGCAGTTCCTTTGATTATTTGTACATTTGCTTAAACAGAAATGAATGTGAGCTTTCTGAAAAAGTAGGATCTGATAAAACAGAATAAATTGTTTACAAGGTGTAAAGCTAAAAATAACAGTGAAAAAAAATTTATGGTAGCTTTATTAGCTTACGGTTCGCTTAGATGAACAAATTTTAGGCCTAAGTGTTTTTTAATCATGGTTTAAATATGTCCTCAATTCTTTCATCATTACGTATAAATTTTATGGTGAAGAAGAACTTTATAATATAAAGCAAGTATAACCTATAAAGCAAGTTTAATCCTACTTTACTCCCCTACAGCTTTAAAAATATAATTGTTTTCCATTTTTGTCAATTGACTTTTTCTCCTATATTGATTTATTCCTTATTTTCTATTTCAAATTTAAGGTTCCTCTGATTTATAGAATATATAATCTATCGATCATTTCTTTTACTTATTTATTTATTTATTGTTATAAGTATTTATTTAATGATACTTCTATATATCTCTCTGTCCTTACTTGAATTATATGAGAATGATCGACTAAAATAATCATGTCGAATGATTTATACATAAGTGCTATATATAATTTTGTTTAGGAAAATACTTCAGAATATACATTTAAAATAACGTTTTTGAATTAATTTACGTATCGGTGCTATTTCAACCATTATAAACATTATAAATACGACAACACTTATAATTTCTTATTGTAAAATTTTCAATTCTTTTTAAGCAATATTTATTTTTTTAAAAAATTTCAAAGTCTTATTGTAATTTCATTTTTTAAAAAAAAAAAAACGCATTTTTAGAAATTGGTAAAAAAAAATCATTTTTTTTATAAATGTTGAGATTTATTATAAAAAATAAAATTATGATTGATTTCAAATTTCTCTAGGATGGATGTCGTATTTTTTTACTGATTAATCTATGATCCAAAGTGTTAAAATTTTAAGCGAGTCTAATACACTGTTTGCTATAATTCAAAAACAGAAAGCTATATACATATATTATATTCAACGTATCAGTTCCAAGAGTAATAGTGTGGAAGATGGATTGGAGGTACAGTCATTTCGTACAGCTTTAAAATCTGAAATATTAAAAATTATTTTATCAATATAACTCTTTTAAAAATTTCGCATTTGATAAAATACTGTTTAAGTGGCTATTATATGTTAAGGTATAGTATTCAATATAATCTAACTAAAGAAAAAACAATATTATTTGTATGTTTCAAGCATATTTTCACATTTTATATTGTTCAAGTTTGGTTTGTTGTGTAAGTGTAAAATAACGTAATAAATTATTAAACAAACAATTTCTTAAAATTAGTGATAAAAAGGTACTGTTTTAGTTATTTTCTTCTTTTTCAAAAGCTAATTTCTTTATTCAATTTTTTTTTAATTCTATTAAAGCTAGTTTAATTTTTGTCGTCTTAAGTCAACAACTACTAGAAAAATCTATGAAAACTATTGTTAATACTGTGGAAGTATTTTTTTCATTAAAAAAAATAAAGCGATGGTTATGTGATTTAGTGACTTTACCGATATGTTTTATTTTATTTATGTTTCTAATGCATCCGGGGTTTTTTTTTCGTATTTATTTAGCGCTTTACTTCTCTTCAATAAATTTAAAACACCTTCACACTGTTACTTTAAATTATCCAGAAAAAAATTTAACTTATATTAGATCTGAACATTACTAAAAAATCCGAACATTTTGAAACAAAAAAGGCGTACAAAATGTTCTTGAAAAACACATTTTAACATTGTTCTTTACTTCTTATTCAGAATAATCAAATACACACACCTAAAACGTGCTTTGAAGTCTTACAGTATATATAAACCGTAAAATCCGACGAATACATAGCACTCACCTATACTTTCAAGCTGCATTAAAAAAATTTTTAGGTATATTATCCGTATCACACGCACTCCTTTTTTTTACGAAGGAAATTGAAATGTACGTATGCAAAGCTCTTAGGATTTGAAACTCATTTATTCGAGGTTTTACCCCAGGCTTTTGAAAAAAATAGTATACTTCTAGAACTACAGCTCTTAAAGTTCATTAGATATACCATTTCTTTTAAATAAACAGTATTCCGATTTAATAGAAGCCTAATTTCTTTATACTCATCTCTCTCTCTCTATCTCTCTCTTTTTTTTGTTTTTTTTTTGTAGTTTTTATTTTTATACCTGGCGTATAATGTGGAAGCGTAAATTTTGATCTTATTTTTTGTGTTAAAAGTCTGCGTTATACAGTGGATTTCATGGTACGTGCTTTCCATTTTTCGATGGTGAGCATTGATTAAAATTCAATGTATTTTTCAGAATATCCCTATATACTATTCCCGAAATTTAAAGTTCGATAAAATTATTAAGGTTTTATTATGCATTAAGTGCTAATAAACGCGCATGATTCTCTCTCTCTCTTTTTTAACCAGTTTCGTGATTTATCAAAATATTAAGCTAGCTGTCACAGTGGGAACTAAACCGATACAGGTAGACTCGATAGAATTGATGTATGACGTCTACTTATTATCAACCGACAAGGCCATTTAGATGCAATAAACATTAACTGTATCACCATTACTACTGTTCCATCAACTGTAATAAACAAGGCCTTTTGGCTTTGAACGTCATTAAAGGGGATATAATTCAAGTCAGTCGGACAAAGCCATACGTGAAAGTTGAGACAATGAGAATTGTTGTGCTCGTCCAGTTAGCTGACCGGAAAACAATATGTTATTCTGACATGGCAAACAACCAAACGAAGGCAGAAAAAATGCACCCTATTGTTGGCCCAACAGCAGATTGCATTTTTAGAGTGACTGGCATTTACATTTTAACAGTTCTTGTTGCTTTCATTGCTCAATTTCAGAAATTATCTGATAGGTAAAACAATTGAAATCGAATCGTTATTCAACCATGTATAAAATCACGAGGTGTTTATAGGTATTTTAAGCGAAGGAAATGTCTTTATCGGTATCTAATGTATTATCGTAATATTTTAATCTGCAGTGGGCAACTGAATATGAAAGGAGAGTTTGTTGAATGAGGTAGCATGAGAAGTATATTTGATTAGACAGCGGTACAAAAACAAATGTAAAATATTCAAATTTATAAATTTCAGCTATCAGCATTTCAGCTTAGATTGCAATTTACTTATTATTACACTTCGGCTGGAAAATTATTTTAGTCTTATAACTGAAGATATTATTCGAAAACTGTTTTGAAAATACAGTATAGCGTCGTTTATCCGAACGTTTATTATCCGGAGCGTCAAATATCCGAACCAGTTTTTTTTGTTGCCAACTACATGTACTGTATATAAATACGTTTTGGAACAGTGCAACGCTCAACAGTTGTTTCACGTGAGGCCAAAAGTGACATGAAAACCTAATGTGAAGGATATTTCGGGAATTTCAGTCGTGTGATTTGGTAAACATTTTCGCTGAATATTAGGTCAGTTTGTTTCCAAGTGAGGGGTGTATACGTGCCCTTTGTTGAGTTGTGAACTGCTATGGCTTCGAATTCAAAACGGAAGCGCAACGTCTTGAACATGAGACAGACAAAACTTGAAATATTGAACCGTTTTGCGAAGGGAGAAAGTGGAGCGATGCAGAAGACTGTGGATTTCAAATGCTAAATGATGACGAGATTACTTCTATGCAAGAAGAACCCGACCCTGTCGACGATGGAATGGATGAAGACGAGGACAACACACACACACACACACACAACAACAACAACAACGAAAGTAGCAAATGTCCATCAAATACTGACGCGTTTTTCTACGTTAGAGACAGCTATGGAATGGTACGAACAACAGAGTGCTGTCCTACTCAACTACTGCTGCTGCTCAAGAGAATCAGAGACCTTGCAGCGAAAAACGAAGGTGTACATTGATAAAGCGAAAAATAATTGATTGTTTTTCACAATAAAGGTAAAATTAAGACATTTTGCACCTATTTTGCTTTTTCGTCAAGCCCGTTTCACACATGTGATGATTTTCAATATTCGTATAGTGTCCGGTTTCATATACTGCATGGATCGCATTCGGTTTTCGGTTATCCAAACAATTATGTATCCGAACAGTGTACAGTCCCAATTGATTCGGATAAACGGCGTTCTACTGTAACATAATTAAAAAGATCTACGCTTTAATTGCCAACAGAGAAAAACAATAAAATACTAAGTACTTACCATAGGATTTTATTTATAACAAAGACTGTACCATACTTTTAAGATATCGAATGACAAAAATTCACTAAAATTATTACGGTTTGTAGAAATTTCTTAATTATTTCAAGTGTTCTTATCAGCTTTTACAAGTGACATTTTGTAATAAAGGTCTTTAAAAAAATTCAGTAAAAATATAAAGTTGAATGATCTTTCTTCTGAGTTTCAACCAAGAAAAATGGAAGTTGAGTTTTATGAATAGTATAGTCTTTCCAAAGAAATGTAAAATAAAAATTTCACTGCGGAACTACAAATTAAGTCAGCATATTTACCAAGATGATTACTAATATTTTTCATGAGAAAATGTCAGATTTATTACTTAAAAACCTCACTACTTTATTCAAGTATCTAATTTGTATTTCGTGGTCAAAGTAGTGCTTAATAGGATAGTCATGAGTCTCGAGGCTAGCATTATTCATAAATTACTAGACTAAAATCCATGAAAAACGCATCGTGTAAAGGGAATACTTCAACCCCGATGAAATTAAGTCTAAATTATGAAAATACACGTGAGTAATTAGGAAATAAAGTTGTCTGCTCAGTTCTCGTCTTAGTCTATGTATCTGAACGCAGTTAAAAATCATAAAGTCTGTTAAAAATATCACCAAAATAGCTCTAGAGCAAAAATTTTTAATCTGGGGTACAAGCATCCCCGATTGTGTGAAATCACAAATGTAAAAACTAATAAACTAAATTCTACAATAAAAGACATACTCTTAAGAGAGAGAGAGAGAGAGAGAAATAGAGTTTTCTCAAAATTTTTAAAGTAACTCTCCGCAAAGGATGAGAGTCTGTGAGGAATTAAGCAATGTGTTTAAGTCGAATCATCTCGATTGCGATTAAACAGATATACTGGCAACGTCGTTGAATGTTGATTAAACTAGCAAATAAATATGACATAAAGGTATTATATTAGTATTTTGTCGTGTGTTTTCCTCGTGATATACGATTAATCTTATTAATATAATTGCATAGACAAAGATTTAAACAGGCATTATTAAATGAATGTAAAGTTATAAACACACAAGTGAGTTAAAACACGACATTGAATTTGTTTTACTTTTACTTTAATACCATTGTACGATTGATAAATATTACTATTTCCATTTTTGAATAAAAGATATTCTCAAATGTTAATTGGCGATTTACTTCAATGTCATATAGACAGTGCCATGCAATGGATTACATCGCACAGTGGCATTGATGGGAATGAAAATGCCGATTGCTTGGCGAAGAAAGGGACAAAAATCTTTCAAACTTCTAACAATACAGTTCCTTTTTATAGTGCCAAAAGAATCATAAAGATTTGGCACACTGCCGTGCACTCAGTTCTGGATCATGTGGAGCAGATATTGGGGAGGCCAGACACAAAATGTGTGATTTATAGATTATACTGTGGACTTGTGTTTCTTTTTTTTTTTTGTTTCTTTTGTTGTTCCTTGTTTTTTTGTCAATATTCTCAGTCTCTCATTTTGCTTGCAGTTGTCTTGTAATCTGCCATTGGAAAAGAAAAAAAAAAAAATTAAATATATACTTTTGCTACAATTTTATATTTTTAAAAAAGTGTTATTTAATTTTTTGTATTAATTTATTTCTTAATATTTTATTATTTTTCCATTTTGTATTCTCTGTAACGTAAGTTCAAATTTATTCCCTGTCCTAAATATTCTAAAGACATTATTTTTGTTGCCTTCAATTACTGGAGTGCGATGTATTCTTTTTCATTTCTTTTCATCACATGATTATGTCACTCGTATATTTAAATCTCAACAGAATAAAGGAATATTTCTAATTATTTATTGTAAGTTAACATTTTTATGTAACATTCAAACAAGTAAAACTTATAGATTTAATTATTTTTGATTTATTTAAACTCTACATAATGGAAATGTACAATATTTTTCGCGTAATCCATTTCTTACAATCAATTATTTCATCTTAAAGTCGTAACTTTTATTTTAAACATGAAAGCAATTCATTCAATTAAGATGATTATAAATAAGTATAATGTGTCCTCATGCAATAGTTTCAACTGTGCAGTGATAAGAAAAGGATATAATAATTTAACAATCCTCCCTACAGCTGGATAAAATTGACAACTTTGTTAATATGTAAAAGGGTATTAAATTGTAATAACACGAAAGCTTTTTTTAAAAAATAATACTGTTAAATTCAATGAAATATATGGTTCATACTATTTTGTGTCCTTTTCAAAGGCTGTTGAATAAAGCGATTTAAAACTAAAAATTAGAAGTTTGTATACCCGGTGCGCTTCAACACTACAAAATCGGGAATTTAAACTTTTTAGAGAAAAAATATTCCCGTAATATTTGGAAGCATCTGAGTGAAATTTTGCATTTAGATGGTCAAAATAGGAAATTCTAAATATATCAAGAGTTTTGGTGCATTAAAATTCACTTTATCATTACTCATTTCAATAATTTGCGTTTTTTTATTGCATTTTTTTATATTTTTGGAAATAGTAAGAAGTTATCTATGGATTGATGTAAACTTGTAAAACGGGCCTATTCGTGTTTTTTCTAACAATTTTCTTGGGGAATAGCTTTTTTTAAATGTTATTTAATTGAAAACTTCCTCCTGAAGAAGACGCGGTCTATGTAAATTACGTCATGCATTTAAGTATTAGGTTTCGGGTTGGAGAACGAGAGAGAGAGAGTTAGAAGCTAAAGGATAGCGTGAAGGTTAAGCTAGACGAGAGCACTTCGTAGATTATTTAATTAATATCAAGATTGACGATTTGGTCAATTAATTGTTAAATTGGATTCGGTCCGTTTGGATTGGATTACTTTAGAAATTATCTTCAAATATAAGGTGTATTGTCTGGAAGTGCTAAGTGTAAGTGTGATCCGATTTATTATTTCTCCAATTATCTCGTCTACTTCGTATAATTGCTCCCTTATTTATCAATTGGTACATTTCTTAACTTAGATTGTTGAATTTGTGTTGTTGTTGAGAATAGTAAATAAATTGTTTTGTTTTGATTATGGCTAGTTTTCCTTCTAACTCTCGCACACTAATGGATGGGATAGCTCATCAATTACAAACATATTTGTAAATAATTAGGTAGGAAATTTTACATTGTGTAATGTCTGAGATACTCATTTAACATAAAAGTACTCATTATTGAAATCCACATAGCTCATAAATGTTTAAGTAAAGTTTTAACAGGTATAAAATTTGGTTCTATTATATATTTAAATCAGGTAGTTTAAATAAATTATTTTATAAGTTCATCACCTACGTTAATTCAGTTAATCCACTGACATAATAATTTAGTTGGTTTAAAGTTATTATCATGCTCTTGAGGAGCTAATTTTTTTAGGTAAGTACGAAAATTGCGGATATGATGCAACCGTGTGATATTTCCTCTGTTCCATGGGATTCATTATCTTTGGTAAGTAGGGGAAAAAGTATGGAAAATATGCACATATAAGCTCTCGTTTTCTCCCTTATGATCTAAAGCTCTCTTTTTCTGTTTTCGACCTTCTTTTTCAACTGATTTTTCTTTTTTCCCCTTCCTTTTTTCACCTTAGTCTAGATCCCAGATATACTTCCTCAACGGCACGACACCCGAATGGGCCCTGGCTTTCTTTATAATTCAATTCCATATGCCGTCCTGTTCTTAGCTAAGATTTTCCAATTTGTCACCTTAATAGCTTTCAAGTCTTTTTCTTAGAAGTCAATATACCTAAGTTTTGGCCTCCCTTTTTTTCGGGTATCAGCTTAATCAAGAAAATCTTTTTAGTGGCTCAATTGTCACTCCATCTTATTAAGTGTTTTAACTAGTTAATCCTCTGTATTTCAGTAAATTTAATAATATCTGGCTCAAAAAGATACATTTAAAATAATTATATACATTATACACTTGGTGAATTATAGTTAAATGAATGTTTGTGAATAACTTAGCCAAATATAATCTTTGTGCCAATATATCATCAAATTATTATAACAGTAATATCAATTTTATTTGAGGAAAGGGAAAATTGGGGAAAATATTCACACAAGTGTTATTTATTTGTTTATTTTGAGACCGTATGACTTACTTTTAAAAACTGAATTCATGAAGAAGTAGAATTTAATGATGTAATTTTGCAAAATATTGTAAATATTAGATTCACGTTAATATTTTATTGAACAATTATTGCAAAAGAATGTGTGAACAAATATGAATAAATAATTAATTACAAGTCAGATAGTTGCAAAATATTTCATTAAATTGAAAAGTTTATGTGAATTTTCTATTTCTATAAGTCAGTAACTCTCCAAAAAATAATATTTAGATTTGAAATTTAAAAAAAAAATATCTGCACACACAAAATATCACAAATTACCTTATTGTTTTCTGTTCGCATATAATTTATATAATGGAAGTTTTTTAATTGCCTCCGGTACATACAAAATCATATATACAGAAACTCAAACTTTGTTATTAAATTAACATTCCAAAAATAATTGAATTAATTTATATGAAAAGTTCAGAAAAAGAGCAATATTTAGCCGCATAAGTGTGAATTTTTATAAAAATTTTACTGAAAAACTTTCAATAATTTTCTAACCGAATTTGAAAAGACGTCCCACAAATCTTCCAAAACTGTGGCTTTAGGTCAATTTTAACAGTCACGGAATTCCTTATCGACTGATAGATGAAAGACAGTTTCCAGCCTTTCATCAATTACATTATACCGAACGAAGTGACAGAGCGTGGGTTTGAACATATTTACGCTTTTACTCTAACGACCTTCTTAAAATCAATTAACGCACAACTTTGACATCAGTATGAAATATTTTTTTAATCTTATTTTTTTCTTCCCATACTTCAACTTCAGATAAAATTTCGATATGTGCTTGAATCCTTATCTCCAATGGGCTGGATCCGTAAAGGAAGTATCCTTGTTTAAACCATATATGTATGCTCCACACACACACGACATATCGCGACAATAACCAACCGGGCGTCGATGTAAGCATGATAGGCAAAGGTATGCCAGAAACATGTCCTTGGCCTCTTTAAACAAGGCATCCGTTGCCCATTCTCCTTCAGTCACCTGTTTCATCGCACTTTTATTCCCGGGGCGTCGTTTTCAGCTCGTCTCATGCGGAAGCTATCACTTTTTTCATATTTTTTTTTTGTCAAGAAATTCGGCACTTTGCCATATTTTTATCACGAGTGTAGGGCGTGGGTTGACGTCCACATCCGAGATTACGGATCATTTCCGCTCCTGTTCATTCATTGAACGACAGCGCGAATTTCACCCTCGACAATCATCAGTCTCGTTTTCGGTTTCATTTAATGTCATTTTGAATGAAAGTCATTGATGAGTTGAGTTGATTGTTCGTAGAAGTTCCTGCGTTTGATTTTTCGGAGAACTTTCTTTGTAACAACTGAGTATCTTGAAGACAAACGTAATATTTATCTGATTTATAATATTGTTAAAAATTTGTGAATGAGAGGAAGAGCAAGATTGACCAAAATTCGCACTGCTAAGTCCCTTAAATTGAATTATGTGATAACGATGAAGAATCATATAATGTTCTTGTTTTCCGAAGAGAGTATTATGCCCTTGCTCTGTTCTTCAGAACTGTTTATTTCTTGTATACCCTTAAGTTGTTTTAGCTTATTGAAGAATAGAATTACATCCTTTTTATGATTATGTGCATAACAATTTCCTTAGCTATCTTCTTTTTAGAAAGAAAAATATTTTAAATCAGAGGCAATATAATCTATCTGATTTAAATTTTCGAGATTATTTATATATCTAAATTATGAAGTCTTAGTTGTGGTCACTTGTTAGTAAACTAGCATATGTAGTAAAAATGTTTGTATTAAAATTTTCATGACTGTGCTTTTATCAGGAAGGAACTTAATTTCCGAAAATATATTACAATAATTAAAGTAAAATAATACTAAGTATAAGTTCTTAAATGGATTGAAAATAATTTATGTAAGAAATTGAACATTTCATACGTATCTGCATGTGTATTTTTAAATTAATAATTAAAAATTTACTTGTAGTAAAAATTCCATAGCAATGAAAAAAAGATTGTTAAAAGTTGAACTTGTAATTATCATGTAACAAAGTTTTATTCCAACAAATACCATTAAAATCTTCATTCAATCTCTAGTATTTCAGCTAGATAAATAATAAAATCCGATTTTCGATCGCTTAAATTTGAGGTGCGGAGAATATATATAAACATATTAATGAATCTTTTGCGTTTTATGTAGAAAAAATTAAAAATACTTTAAATTAAATGAATACCTAAAATTAATAAATGCTATTTATGTAAGAGTCAATACTTCAAACATAATTACATCTTTTTATACATTATCTACTCAAGCTGGCTTACATACACAAATGCAAATTCTTAATAAATTCAAGTTTATAATTTGTTCATTTCTAGATAAAAATGATAAATTCAAATTCCTTTTTTTTTTTAGAAAATGGCTATATTCCATTTAATTAAGGGCACTTTAGTTGAATGACTCTAGATACAAATTTTTAGAGATACTACAAAATATTAGGGTATTCGACTACCCTAAAATTGTGAATTTTGCCAAAAATTGAAAAAAAAAATTCATGATTTTGTTTTTTAAGCCATCTTATTAGCTTTATAAAAATACCAAGTTATTATTTTCCCCTGACTAAAATAAAAACTACAAGTATTTTAGCAAAAGCAAATGCCATTACTTTAAGCAAGATGTCATACTTTAAAACACGTTTAACTCGAAATGTGTGCGTGTGTGTTTTTAATACTCAAACGGGGTCAGCGATTGCAAAAAAAGTTTTCAAAATAATTAACTGAAATTTTTTGTGTATGTTCTGTATAATAGTAGAAGTGTTTTAAGTCAGTTTTATCAATCACTCTTTTATTGCAAAATTTACAGTCCCTTATGTTAATATAATCACTGTTTTTTTAAGCAATTTCATATAATAACTAAGATAAAGTGCTCTAGTTTTTATGAAAACTAAAAAATCTCTCTAATCCTGAAGGTCATTTCAAAAATGAATAACATAGCAACACATCAGAATTCAAAAATTGAAAATTTGGTTATAAAATTTTGGTACATAATGTGCCACGTTTATGTTACTTTTTGTAAATTTTTACCATTTTTTTCCCATTTTAGTAATAATAATTTCTTTTTCACTTCTTAATTTTAGCATATTTTTCTTAAAATGTATAAACAAGTATTAAAACAACAACAAAAAAATCCCATATCTCCATTTTTTTTTAAAACTTGTTAATTTTTTTTTTTTTTTTTTTGTAGTAGTTGCCTTAAAATTGTGAAGTAGAATTTATCTGGTTTATGGTACATACGTTTCTTGTTCACCACTTTTTTTGGCAAATTTTATTTAATGTAATTAAAGTCAATTAGCATAAATATTTTGATTGATTGTGCTTAGCTACTAATGTAGCTGAGACCTCATGATTTTAATCCTCAGTCAAGTGGCGAGGACTAGTATATTTTTCGAAGATAACCACTTATGTAAATTACAAAGTATTCATTGAAAACTTTTTATATATATACACATGTATGGGTGATGATCAATAGTGTAGCGTACACCCTCGCATCGCGGAGGGGGGGGGGTCCAAAGCCTATGTTATGTTATGGTTTTGCAATCTTTTGTCAGATCCGGCTTGGGCTCGAAAGCCTGGCTTTGCAGGGTGCCCAAATACTCTTCGTTAAGCTACAGGTGATGATAGTATATTCCATTGTAATTTAAATTATCAAAGTATCCTTTAATAATTTTTATATATGTATCATAAGCAATTTTCTGATTCTAAACATTAATTAGTACAACCTATTTTATGAGTTGAATAAACCCTGAGAAACGAGAGAAATACTGAGCTATTTTCTCCTTATGTTTTTCACAAGAAAAATAATCAATGTTTATACATTAAAGAATTACTTATCTTTAAATGAATTCAGGTGATTATTTTCAAAAATTAATAAAAGAGTTTCCTCTTTTCGTTACTTTTTGCAAAAGAATGTTGATTTAGAAATAATTAATATGCAAGTATTTCCTTTTTGTTATTTTTACATAAATCGTAAATCCAGTGCACGGAAATTACATAATTTATAAATAACACACACACACACACACAAAAAAAAAAAAAAAAAAAAAAAAAAAAAAAAAAAAAAAAAAAAAAAAAAAAAAAAAAAAAAAAAAAAAAAAAAAAAAAAAAAAAAAAAAAAAAAAAAAAAAAAAAAAAAAAAAAAAAAAAAAAAAAAAAAAAAAAAAAAAAAAAAAAAAAAAAAAAAAAAAAAAAAAAAAAAAAAAAAAAAAAAAAAAAAAAATAATATATAGGTTTTTTTTTTTTTTTTTTACATTTATTTGAGTTCCTTGCAGTATTACAAAAATAGGATCTGAAGATTATGTATTTAAATACATTGATTCTGACTTTGTTTTAACTGAGAATTAAACAATGATGATGAGCTGGATTCTAGTTAATAATGTTTTTATTTTATAGAAAACAATTATAAAATCCCCGTACTCCACAAAGTATCACATGGAACTCACAGAAGTAAGTATTAATTGCACATTACAAAGGAATGAAAAAAATCCTTTGAGGTTATGAAGGATTACAAATATTTAGAACAAATTCACAGAACTTTTCAAAAGCACTTTTGGTGGCAAGAAGTTGCTGAAGATTAGGAGGCCAATTTATAGTAAGTCTTTTGAATGCTAGTCTTAAAATATTTCGTTCTCCTTCAAACTTGGAATGCAGAAGGAGCACATGTTCTACATTTCCCTTGCCAACAATATCACAATCACGGGAAGATGATGGAACTAAATTAAATTTGATCAAGTAGCTCTTAAAATTGTCATGAACAGTTAGAAATTGGGTTATTTTGTAATTAATTATAAAAATGATGGCAGGACAATATAATTTTTGAATTTCATTTTTCCTGTGTCGAACGAAAAATTATGCATATCTTGTTAATTTTTGTCAAAGCTTCATGCAGAGATATAACACAGATCATATTCATTTTTCATATAATCATCTTTTCGAAGTTCTGATTCTTTTAGAATTGCATTATCACTCAATAGCACATTCATGAAGTTAATTTTTGATTAAAACTTTTGTTGTTGTCATTCCTTCAGTTTCTTTGGTTGATAAAAATACGATGCATTGATGAAAATTGTTTATTTTAGAGGGTTTATTTTGAAGAATAATTTTAAAAAATATGTTTAGTTCCACCATTTCATTCCACATTCGTTGAAGTTAACTATAAAATAAATCAACGAACTTAAAATAGAATTCAAATTCGGATAAAGAAAAGGAAAATTGCATTTTCAAAAGAAATGAAAATGAATTTTAAATAAGAAAATAGCTCAAAGCAAAGTTGTTTTGTAAACAGCTCTCTTGAAAAAAGAAAGTGCAAAGAAATCCACCCCTTAATATTCATATCACGCAAGTTCATTCTTAGTTTGAAAAATGCCCGTTTACCTAATTTATTGAAATTTATTTGCATTTAAACGCATGCATTCTTCTTTCATGAATCAAAATGCTTTAGTTTACGAGCTTGCCTTAGATAATATGCTTTGCGTGTGGGTAGGTTTTAAAACTCATTCTAAAATTTTTTTTCTCCTGAAGGATATGCGAGTAATTACATAAAAATTGTGTTAGAATGATTAACAAAATAAGGAGTAGCCACAAGCTTTCTTTGTATCGTAAATTAGGTTGATTCAATATGATTGAGAGAGAGAGAGCATCGTTCTGAAAATCTTGATCAAAGGTAGGTGTGATCTTTTTTATTACCTTTTTTATTTATTATAAAGACGTTTGAACGCTTTATTAATGAAAAAGGAATACTAATTTAACACGATTTTATTATTTCGAAACACTTTATGTATTCAATTTCTTCTCCCTAAAAGGGTGTGTATTTCAAATTATTTACAAATTAGGTCGCTTGTTTATTATAATTTAAATGAGATAAGTGAAAAACTTGAAAAGAAGTTACCGTTATGTATACATCCGTATTCTTTCTTTTATTATAATTATTATTATACTTGTTTATTATCTTATCGAATTTATATAGCCATGACAGTTTCATAAGAAATTTTCTAAAAGTTTGATTTAAATTAATTGAAATGTTGAAATATCTTGCGTCATAATCTATGCGTATAGATAATATATCTATGCGAATAGGTAATATATCTATGGGTACAGATCAGGGATGGCAAACCAGTGGCATGCATGCCATCAATGTCACACGACACAATATTTTGGGCACGCCAGTCATGAAAATGGTTTGCATTTTATTTCAAAATAACAAAATTCACTAGGAAATATTACGAACAAACGCGAATGATCTCCGCGGCGGGGAGTGGACTCATTTGTTCTTGTCTCTTAGTTATTACCTTGTATGTCTTGGAGTATGATGAAAATTTGTCTACGCATAGCATAGTCACCAATTTCGTCGACACAACTGTATTTTAAAGTTTATTTGTGTTATACTTACGATTTTTAACTGTCATTTAACATGGCAAGTTTAGCAAAAGAACAAAAAGTGCAAGATAGTAAGTGAAACAGAGAATTTCAAATTGGATGAATCTAGAAATATGGTATGATTAGTAAAGGCGAGAAAGTGGTGTGTGTTTTATGTTCTGGGACAGTGGTACGCAGAACATCGTCTGTAAAACGGCATTTTGAGACAAATCACGAATCCTCTTGTAAAAAAAGTGAACAACGATAAAAATAATTAATTGCTTAGAAATCATTTGGCTGATCACTCCAATTCAGCTTACATTTTACTAAAAAAGTAACATCTTACAGTTCTAATATAAGTTAATTGTCATCCAATCTGTGACAACAGAAGTCACACTAATGTTACTTTAATTTGAATTACATGTATAACTAAAGAATTTACCACTATACTGTCCAAAAGGTATTTTTTGTAGTTAATAAAGAGTTGAGTTGTTAGTATTTAGTTTTATTATTTTCCCAATAATTACAAGTCAAAATTATTTGACGGCACGTCTATACCACCTTAAACACTTCTTTAGGAAAAATGACACGTTGGTCGATAAAGGTTCGCCCCCCCTGTGTGTGGTATAGATAATATATACGTCCATATATACAAATTATCTATACATATCTACATCTAAAACATCTATATACATATATACACGAACAAATTAATATTCATTTTAAATTAAATGCTGCCAACTTTAAAAAATCAAATGAAATTGTTAAATATTTTGATTTATCTTTTTAATTTTAAAAATAAATTTAGGATTTTTTGAGTGTGTGTTAAAGATAAGTTTTGATTTCAAATTCGTTTTTGATTTATTATTATTATTTTCCGTCTTATTGGAAAATACTCCAACCTGTTTTTTAATAATATTAAAATGATTTTTCTTCTGAAAACTTCCTAGACTATACAAGAATGTATGAAATTGAATGAAAATGACAAATAAATGCAAAAACAACTACACATTTTAATTCTACTATTACTCATTTTAAATTTGTAATTTATTGATTTAAAACTTTAAAAATGAAATGTATTTCCTATGCATTAATTATAGAAAAAAAATGTGAAGCATACATTTACTTTAAAATTGTTATAAAATAATTTTTCAAAAATGAATCTTGATTCAAAATTTGAAAGAAAACTTGATTTTCACGGATTTCATCAGACAAGAAAGCTTTCAACGTTTTAAAATGTAGTTTACTATAAATGAGATTCTCAAAAGGTCAAATGTTATAATTTCATTTCTTATTAATATTGAGTACAATGAACTTTCATTATTTTATCAATAGTTTGTTTTAATTTCGATACTTTTTTTAAAATTATATAGACTAGAATTTATATATAATTTTTACACTGTGCTTCTTATCATTTATTAGACAAATAAAAAATGCACTGCAAATATAAAGCAGTTTAAAATAAAGTATGTTGAATAAAAAATACGTCAAGTTTTTTAAAAGGTAGATTCTTTTTTTTAAAAGAATGAATAGAAATGGAATAAATCATCTTAAAAATATTATGGAATAATAAACACGCAACACACATACGATTTTGTTCCTTATTAATAAAAGTAAGAAATCTAGCCTTATTTTTAAAAAATAATTTAGGTTGCTTTTTAGACTTCGAAGAAAATCATACACAAGACGATTGAAAACTGAAGTAATTCGTTTAATAAATCATACTATTTCTCAGAATCCCATCTAGATGAAAATTGAATAAGTTGTTAGGAAAGATTAGATATAAGAAACGCAGGCTGTGCGATTGAGGTTAGTTAAGTCAGAGAGAGAGAGATAATATCCTAAGTTCATATCCACGTATATTTCGAATTAAATTCTCCTACCAGTAAAGCAGTTCTGTTTAGCTTTTTGCATATGTATATGAACAACTTTGAGAAATAAATATGGGATCATTGGAAGTAGAACTGTTGGGGAAAAAAAAGAATAAAGCCAACATATAAAATGAAGTAACCAAAAATAAGAGAATTTCACACTCACGCACAAAGGAAAGTATAGCTTTAAATGTATTTATTATTACTATTACAAGACTGAATCTTCTGATTTTGCAACATCTTAAGACATAAAACACTCTATAAATGTTATTTTTGTTATCGTAAGATTCCCCCTCAAGAATAGATGTATATCCAATGATTTTTTTTAAATAAATTTCTATTGAGTTGAAATGTTATTATACAAATCTTGAATTCCATCTGTGTAGTATAGTAAAGATAATGATAATGATAATGCCATGCAAAATCATATAACGACAACAAAAACTCTCCGCTTTATTTTTAAAAAAACTAACTTTTTATTTATCCTACATTCATATAAATGTAAACTCTGAACTGTTATATTTTTCTTAATTTAAATAATGATTTATATAAATTGAAAATATATATATACTATCTGAAATCGTCGAAAGAAAATTATAAAATTGCAAAGTAAAAATAATTATATGTGTTTTATATTTTAAAGATTTTTTTCATTGGGGAAATTTTTTTTAAAAAAATCGTATAATTAAATTATTATCCCAAAAATAGCAAAACTAACCAGCTGAAGAATCCCGTATCTCTTGTGTTTCACATTTATTTCGTCTGCGCTATTCTTTTCTTGATGATAATAGTAACAGCAAGTTTATAAGTATAAGATCCACCTTAAATCACTGGTGGGCTTTTTTCTCCACAAACATTGAGATTTCTTTTGCTTTTTGGTAGGTTAAAAATTGAAAATGAAAAGGATCAAGAAAATCATAAGTCAACAATTAGAAAATTTTTAAAAATATGCGCAATGTAAAATAAATTCCCAAGGCAATTCTTCATGTTAATTGGATGCAATAAATGTGAAACTATTCTATTCTATTAATTGTTTATTTTTTCTTTAGCTTTAAAACTGCAATAAATACTCAAAAACATATACAACAACTGGTGTGCAAAAGTTATGCATAAATCGTAAAATGCGAAAAACATGGAGTAAACATTCGTAAAATTATTCCAAATTTCTTGCAGATATTAATTGGGTAAAGAAGAAACATTGGGTTTATGCAAAACTTTTCAGTCGACTACGTCCTGCGCGAAATACCGGCGCATGTCGGAACGCGGAGAAACCGATTCACGCAGCATAAGCAGTTCAGACAAGTTCAACTGCTGTGCGAAGGAAAGTTTTTAACCATCAAACAAGGTGAATGATGGCACAAAGACGCCAAAATGGACATGTTTACGAAAGGAAGAATCGTTGGAATGCTGGAATCTTCGCGATCACAAACCGAAGTGTCTTGAATTCTGAATGTGGACCAGTCTGTCATCTCAAGGCTGTGGCAGAGGATTCAAAGAAAGGGAGATGTTACCCAACAACCAGTATCAGGTCGACCCAGAGTCACAACCCCTCGCCAAGACCGATATCTGGTAATAAGTGCGCGACGTCAGAGGGGCAGTACTGCCAGAGCACTGGGTTCGGCGCTCACAGTCGCCACAGGAATACGAATTTCGAGACAAACTGTTTACAGGAGAATCAATCATGCTGGCCTGTATGCCAAAAGACCAGCAGTTTGCATTCCCCTCACGTCTGCGCATAAACGCGCTCGTTTGAACTGGAGTTTGAAATATCAACATTGGAGTGTGGGAGAGTGGGCCAATGTGATGTTCAGTGACGAGTCCCAGTTTAGTCTGAGTAGTGATTCTCGGCGGGTAACGATATGGAGAGAACGTGGAACACGTTTTGAACCAAGAAACATAACGGGAAGATATCATTTTCCATCAAGGGGAGTAATGGTATGGGCAGGCATCATGATGGACGGCCGCACAGTCCTCCATTTCTTTGACACGGGGTCTGTGACTGCTCAAAGATACAGAGACGAAGTTCTTGAGCCTTATGTTCGCTTGTTTCGAGGTGCTGTCGGTCCTGACTTCATATTCATGGATGATAATGCGCCGAGAGGTGCTGATTGATGACTTCCTTGAAACAGAAAACATCCGGCGCATGTCGTGGCCTGCGAACTCAACTGATTTAAATCCTATCAAGCATGTATGGGATATGCTCGGAGACAAATTGCAGCCCTTTAGCACCCACCAAGCTCCGTTACAGAGCTGAAGAGAGCTCTCCAAGAAGCTTGGAACCGCTTGAGCCCACAACTCATTCATCATCTCATAGCATGTATGGTAAATCGCTGTGCAGCGTGCCTGGTTGTCAGAGGTGACCACACGCCTTATTTAACTGCAGCATCTGTATTTTATTTAATGTAATGTTTCATTTTTTCCTTAAAGTGTGAATCCTTGCTATGCTCAGTTTTCTTTCAAACTGCTACTTTGGATAATATAATTAATTATTATCATTCTTTTGATTTGTTTCCTTATTTTATAACCATTTTACACTCGCATATCCCGTTTCCCGCCATTCTGATTTACAGTTCCTTCTTTATTCTCATAATTATTAATTATGCTTAACTTTTGGACACCAGTGTAATTGAGGAGTTTATTTTAAAAATATGCAAAAACATACGGTCCCTCCTTAAAAATGCAAGCTAATAAATCAAAAATTGAGTGCAATTTATTAAAAGTATATTACTTCAAAAAATTTGAATGATAAATAGAGGATTATTGTTTGTATTTGTATTGTATATATTTTTGCAATGCAGATCATTTTTATGAAGCTTCGCATAATGAAATAACTATCTACGTAAATAACTTTTCCCAGTGGATTCAGACTTTTGGAATTAATAATTATCAAGCGAGACGAAATGTTTTTAATCGCTTTAAAACAAAATCTGTTTGGAAAAATTTTATATTGAAGAGAAAGAGAAAGCAGTTTTTTACTCCTATTATTTAAAATAAAATTAGTTTTATATTCCTTTAAAAAAAATTTCTAGACAGTAACGCGTGCACAGACCTCTCTTATGAGAAGTTATATTCTAATAATTTATAAATAAATTTTTTTTAATATATCATGGTTTTTTTTCCTCTCACATTTTCATGCATTGTCATCCTCTTCTGAGCTATGGTCCAAAAGTCTCTAGCTAATCGCGAAGTTAGTTTAAAATCAATTACAAAATTCCACCCAGACAGGCATACAAGAAAGCGAGTTAATAAAAACATGAAACATGTAAATTAAAAAAAAAAAACACATAGACGAAAAAGTGCCGAGGGTTAATCTCTATGGTAAAAACTATACACATGTGCTGTTCTATGGAGATGGGGGGGGAGGTGAACCTCAAACCGCACTCTTGCATACGCTCTGATTCTAGATGTTATTATTATTTTTTTTAAAGTAAGAGGAAAAAAGCATCAGACACACAATTTTATAGCTTATCATAACTAACTTATGTTATTGACGTTATATCCTAGATGCAAAAGTGTGTTACCTATCTGTTTCATTTCAGAAAAAAGATGAAAATGATTGAGTTTTACTGTTTTTTTTATTTTTCTCATCGTCAATGAATTGTTTTAGCTTTAGTATTTTAATCATATAGCCGCGTATTAATCTATTTCAGGCATCTATACTTCGATTTCTTGGTCTTCTTTTGGATTTAATAGCTGTTTCAATCAGAGACACGTCTTAAGACTTGTTGTTGAGACCCCGGACCCCTATGTAAAAATAGGCCTTGGTTCCCTACACAAATGTAGGCCCTGGGCCACTACATAAATGCAGCACCCCCCCCCTCAATTACCCTTAAAAGTAGATTATATATAGCATATACGTTGTCAAATACTCGTACAAATAGTAACCCGAAACAAACAAATGCGCAAAACTCACAATCGCACAACCCGGCTCGACACCTTTTGACTGGATGCAGCAGCGCCCACAAAATTTTTTCAAGGAGGGTGTCCATGGTCGAAAGTTCTCCAACTCGTACCATACCTCAAGACAACACCAATCGATTCTTCTGATTTTGTCGATTTTCTTAACAAAAAAAACAGGAAAAAATAAATTATTAAATTAATAATTAGCATTAATTAATAAAATAAATTGTTAATTGCAAGTACTTAATAAAATTTTACGTTATATATATCTATAGGATTACCATCAATCCAAAAAACTCATGGGCTTTGGGGGGAGTCCGGACACCTAGGACAACCCCCTTGTGTGCGCAACTGACTGGATGAGTAATGATGTATAGTGGTAGGCCTAGTCCTATATATGGACTATGGTCCTCTCATGTAGCTAATTGACAGTGCCGGGTTACTCATAAGCGGAGTAAGTGATTGCCTACGAGCCCTATGGTTTTTAGGGGCCCCGAAAAATTGAGATAACCAAATATTTAGCTATTTTTTTATTGAAAGAGTTAATTTTCTCGAACAGATTCTAATAAATAAAGTTTTTTTTTTAATTTGTGATAATTTGTTTCTTTATTTGTGCAATCAAATATATTCCTAAAATGTTGCGTAATAAAATTTTTAGGCTACAGGACCCCGAGAATTCGACTGCCTCTCCATGTCGCTTAATCCAACACCACCAATTGACATATCGTCCGAAATTCCCAGGTTTTTGGAGAATACAATTAGAAATAACATTTGATCGTTAGAACTATTCTAATTATGATCGTATTAAGACTGGGTCGAGAAAATGAGATTAGAGGTCCCCAATAATGCCGAGGCACTGGGCCTCGGTCCATGCCTTGAGACGTCCCGGGGTTCAGTCTAGCCGTGAGCTCAAGTTCAGATGCCAGTAAATACTGCGATATAGAGGGGCTGTAACGCGTTGAATATGTCGAGCCGGAAGACCTTACATTGGTATAATGGGGATATTTAGCAGTGAAGAAAGAACTCGAATGTCGTCCACATCACTTGACCCATATTCAATATTATGAGGTCCGTCTCTAAAAGACCTCTTATAGCTTCAAAGCGCTTCGTTAATAAAACCCATCGACTAATGTAGGCGTTGTCATATAATTTTTTTTTCAAATTAAATATTCCTAGTACTGAACAAAAAATTTTGATGAATTTTTATAAAATTCATATGTATAAAAAAACGTAATTTTTGTCTATTTAAAATATTTTACTTAAATTTACCAATTAGTGGAAAAAAACATGCAAAGTAAATGATTGTATCCATAATAAAAGCGCAATATATTTATGAAACAATTTTTATAAATTTACATTAATGGTTTTTTTCAAAGTTTTTTTAAAATTTTAATTTGTTAATTTCTATATTTTTAGTCTTAAATTATAATCTAATTACTATATTTTGCATTATAAATATTTATTTACAGCATTTAAAATTGTATATAAACAAGTTAGTTAAAACAAATATTTATGTTTCTTCTTGTACGAATAATTTATGCAAAAAAAAAAAAAATCCCTATAAAATTTAATTTTGTATTGTGTCTAAGCATTATTCAACGTTTTTTTTTTTTTTATAAAGTTTTTTTTTCTCTTTAAATAATAACCGTTATAAATTATTTTCTGCCTTAGATTTATCAGTCATTGGATGCGAGCTGAACAAACATTTCTACTCAGATTAAAGATTTATTATCGAATGCAGTTATCATCACATTTTGCATCTTTTTCTAATATATATCCATTTGGAATCGCCGCGCCGCGATACCTGAGTGAACTTTAAACCCTACACCATCTGCGCTACTCCAAACGGTCTCTCTTCGTCTATTGGTGAAAGCTGAAAACCAATGAGTGCCTTTCCTTCCGCGTCCCTCGTTACAGAGGTCAGTAGAAACGTGATTTTTTGAGTTTACCAGATTTGGCAAGTTTTCGCTTAGGTTTTGATTACAATAAAAAAACACGAACTTGGAATCGGAGTTGGTCAAAAAATTGAAATTTCTTCTTCGCGCGACTCAGTTTTATTTTTTTAAAAAATACATAAAATTGGTTGAAGTATTATACTTGATTAACTTTTAGCATTTTTTTGCTATCGATCTCACTTGATAAATTTCCTATTTACAAATTCACAAATGTTCTTACAAACAAGCTATTAAAAAAATGTCAAAAGGTTATTACACTATGTAGTAAGTTCTGTTTGACACAATACAGATTATTTTTCTTTCTTCCCCATTGAATTTTGTTTGTATTTAAAAGTGTTAAAAGAAAGTAAAAGTACATAAATCAATGATTGTCGATTGGTGTGAATGTATACATAACAATGTTTAATTTTAATAATATTCTTACGTCAATCGTTCTTTATGTAGACTTTGTTTCAAAATATCATCTGTCAGTAACGCTTGAGTAATTTTATTTACATTTCTTAGATTAAATTTGCATAACCATTATCGTAATTCAAGTCAGATTTTTGAAGAAAAGACTGTTCAGTAGTGCATGAAATTTCTTCAAATACAATAAAATAAGATTTTATCACATTGTGTGCTTTATTTGTTATCACTTTTAAAGCAAACATGGCTGAATTTTAATTGCTTTGCGATTGCTTATCAAACCAGAATCTATTTCCCATCCCTTCGAATTTTTATTGCAGAAGAATAGGTACATCGCGACGATCAGTTGTGTGGTTTGTAGAGAATGAATAATTTATGCTATCATGAAATAGAATTTTGTAAGGGTATTACACCAGTCTACATGCTTTTCCCTTACTTTTTTAAGGCGAGGAGAAATAAGTGCTTTATTTAGGGGTGCTCACGTCAATTCGTGGATTCGAGCTTCGATTTCTCAAAGTCAATATGGTGTGAAAGTTGGAAAGTCAGTGGCGTACACAAACTTTTCTTAGAGAGACCTCTCTTAGAGGGTGAGAGAGTGATTGAGAGTTGTATTAACGTCAAACTATAACGCAACACGAAAGCTATTGGAGACATCGTAATTTTGAGCCTCGATTAACTGATGAGGATGACTCCTAAGCTGATACTCCCTCTCCAAACTACCACATCCCTCTAATGGGAGGATTTTAAGCTCAGCTGCCTCTACACGGCGGGTCTTCAGTGGCACAAGCCGGCCACGAGTTCGTGACTATTACCATTAGGCTACCACAACCACCTTATATGAAGGGGGTTACTATCTGAAAAACACGAAGACGTAAGTGCTAAGGGGCAATCTCAGTGGCGTAGCTACCGCCGTATTAGCCGTATTAATGATATGGGGCCCCCAAGCTACAGGTGCCCCATTAAGTGTAAGAATATAATCATAAAATGTTAAAAGCCCCAAATACGGGCCCCCAAATAATTTTAATACAGGACCCACTCAGGACTAGTTATGCAAGTGGGTAATCTCTGCGATAAAAATTAAAAATCAGCTGGTCTATGGGGTTGTTGACATCCCCCCCCACAACCACCTCCACCATTGTAAACACCTTTGTTGAAATTGGTGGTTACTTCCCTTCATCATCTTATTTTTACTCAAAGTATATAATCCAACACAATAAGCTCATGAAAGTCTTTTGATGCAAATCAAGCCAAACATTTTTCACCCTGAAAATATTTATTGCTTCGTAATTTAAATTTTTCACTTTCAGTGTAGTTAGTCTTCTATGCAACAAATTCAACTTTTTATTAGCTAATTTCGAACTTTTTCCAAGTTAAATTTCAGTACGTTTGCAACTCTAAATACTTTTAGAGAGCTAGTATTCTCTTTAATTTTTAACTGACGTCTACCAGATACGGAAATGCATGAAAATAATTTAACAATAGACTAAAAATTAAATCTTTTAACCCCGGTTAATATTAAAATGCTTCGTTGAAAAATCAATGATTTAGAAACAGGAAATATTGTAAGGATTTTTTTTGGAACGATTGTTAAGTGCACTTTATAATTAGAGCACTGTAAATAATTTTTGCTTTTATACGTGTATACGTTTTTTCTTTGTAACTTTATCACGAAGTAAAAATTTCAAAGAATGTATAATGAAAGGAAGTAAGTATATTTCTCATGTAAAAATAACGCTTAACGCATTTGCGTGTGTGAAGGAAATGTATTTTTATTTATTTATTTATTTTTGACATAGTTTAACAAATTTTTTGCAATGGAAAAAAATTTCCGTTGCGTGACTTATAAATGCCACTCATGTATTGAAATTAAAGGAAATATATAATAAATACCTATTTAAAAATAATATTTCAGATGACAAGAAATTTAAAATGCTAAAAACTTCAAGCTTAAAATTACTTTAATCAGGAGAGAGGTAATATATTCACAGATTGTAAAACACCTTCCTCAGTTATAGCATTGCATGCTCTTCAGTCATCGATACACGGTGTTCTAAGCATGTCTTAAACCATGTGCCAACTAGGCCCGGGCCTTTTCTCGTTTTCGACTTGGCCTCTATCAGATCATGATTCGAATAATTTTAATCATCACATGTTGTTCCTGGACATTTTCTCCGAAAAACTGGGAATTTCAAACTATATGTCAAATAGAAACAGTAGCAAGACTGCATTAAAATGTTATGTCCATCATCCATGTCTATGTCTAGGCCTTGACCTGCCACCATATAATATCGTTACTTATTTAGTCGAAAGGCAGCAGTCGGTCGAGTTAGCTTCTGCCTAGGTTTATGAAACTGTAAAATGCACATTTATTTGTTATTCAAAGGCGTAGCTACCACAGTATCAGCCGTATCAGTGATACAGGGCCCCCAAGCTACAGAGGTCCAACACGTGTAACTACAGTCCCATTAACAAAGCTCGCATATCTAAAAAAGGGTCCCGAAGGAATTTGATACCGGGCCCACTCAGAACTAGATACGCCAGTGTTGTTATTGCTTACATGACTATATATTTGACAACGTATGTTACATACTGTCTACTTTTAAGCCTCACAAGGGGGCCTACTTTTGTGTAGGGGCCCCGGCTCTCAAGAAGTGTAAAGAAGTCCCAACGGGGTTCTTAATTTTTTTCAAGATCGACACCTCTGTATGAATCTTTAGTATGATCTGCTTGAACTTATGATCTCTTCTCTGCTTTAAGAAAATGAAAATTATTGTGTAAGACCGTTATTAGGGACTGAACAATACCAAAATTTTTATTCACAATATCTTTTTAAATCTTTGTTCAGATACATTAATAATATTGATCGTATATCAAGATAAAAATACAACCAAAATACTAATAATGCTATAACTTTATCACATCTAACATGATTTTGCTTAATCACACTAAGTCCTCGCAAAGTTGCTGCTTTTTCTCTTTCCCCATTCGTATAAGCAAAAAATATATACTGTTACATTCAATCTGTGGAGAAATATATTATTACACAAGAGGCCATGTCTTTGATTAGAATGTGTTTCGTTCATTTGAAAACATTTTGTCGTAAACTTCAGGTTAAAAGCCCCTGATTTATACTATTGAATCTCCAAAAGACGGTTATTTCATTATAACGAATATTTTTTTGTACTATCGACCTCAGCGATTTCATCCTCATAATTAACGTGGCCGCGATAGCCTAGTGATTATGGTCAGGGACTTGCGACCGGCGTGTCAAGGGTTCGGGCTCTTGTATAACTGAAGACTTGCAGTGTAGAAGTGGTTGATGCACTTTAAATCAAAGTCCTCCCATTGGCGTGGTGTGGTAGTTTGGAGCTGGGGCGCTCAGGTGTAGTTTTTGGTTACTTATCCAAGTCTTAAAATTGTGAGGTCCGTCGCCAATAGCCATTGTGTTGCTTCGTAGTGTAACGTTAATATAATACTCACCTTCAAAATTAACAAATGTACCATATAATATTCTGCATTTTATTAAAATTTTACAGAAAAAAACGAGTAGTTTATAAAACTACACTAAAAGATTGATCATGGTAATTCTGTCAATAAAAATAAATGACAGCACAATGTATAAAATAAAATAAATGACGGCACAATATATAAAATTTGTAAGAGATGGAAAAGGAAAAAGCATTATGCAACTGATAAATTTTTAAGAAGGAAAACGTAACTGATGGGTTTAAGAACAAATTTATGTCATAAAAAAAGGAGGGAAAAAAAATGTTATTTTTCATTTATAATTAAGAGAATTTCTATATATACAAGAGACTTCCAGAAAATATATATTTTAACTAGCCGTTACCCTTCCGCTTCGCTGGATATTTCATGATGTTTTATAAATATATCTGTTTATGTATATAAAATATGATATCTAAGTCCTAGCATTAAGAATTCTATTGTATTGAAAAATATACTTATACCTGTAACTCTCGCCTCTTGATAAAAAAAAAAAAAGGACAGAACTACTAATTTGTATTATCTAATATTCTCTAAAATTGAGTATAGAATAATGTTTACACTTTCGTTACCCTATAAAAAAGTGGATTTCCGCAAAACCAATTTTAGGTGGATCTCTATACTCCATGAAATAAACATGGAAGCCAAATTTCAAATCTAAATCTAAAAGGGTAAGAACAAAATTTTTACTATCAATACCCCCCCCCCCCCCCCCCCGTAATTCCGTTGAGAGTCGTTCTCCCAAAAACCGTTCTTAGCGGATTTCAATTCAACAAAAGAAAAATGTAAACCAAATTCCATTATTATAGTTCTTGTAGTTTGAAAAAAGAAATTTTTTGTCAACACGCCCCAGTAACCCCTTGCTCCCCCAGGAGTTGATTCCCGTCAAATGCATTCTTAGTGGATCCCTATTCAACAAAAGGAACATGCTTAACAAATTTCAAGTACACAGGTCTAACAATTCTAAAACAGAATTTTTTTCCTATAATTCCCCTTCATCCCTCGCAACCCTCCTTAGGTGTCGATTTTTGTTTTACTCTTTGTTTGAGGAACTCTATTCCATGAAAGGAACATGCCTATAAATTTTCAAGCAGGTAGATCAGATAGTTTAAAAATGGAAATATTTATCTATTACGCCCCTTCATCCCCCGAAATGAAACTTGGGGGTTAATTTTCGCGAGACCCATTTTATAGAGGTTCTGTACTCAACGAAAGGAATATGCTTACCAAATTTCAAGACTGTACGTCTAATAGTTTAAAAATGGGAATAATTATCTATAACCCCCTTGAGCCCCCGCAACGCCACTTGGGGGTCTGTTTTCACGAAACCCATTTTGTAGCGGATCTCTACTCTATGAAAGGAATCTGCTTACCTAATTTGAAGACTGTGAGTCTAATAAACTAAAAATAGAAAAAATTATCTATAGCGCCCCTTGTGACCCCGCAACGTCACCTGGGGGTTGATTTTCACAATACACATTATATATTGGATCTTTACTCCATAAAAGGATTCTGTTTATCATATTTCAAGACTGTTCATCCAGGAGTTTAAAAATGGAAAAGTAATTATCTATAACGCCCCTTAAGCTCCTCAACGTCACTTGGAGGTCTATTTTCACGAAAATCATTTTGTGGCGTATCTCTACACTATGAGAGGAACCGGCTTACCAAATTTCAAGACCGTGCGTCTAATAGTTTAAAAATCGGAATAATTATTTATATCTCCCCTTAACCCCCCCCCCCTCAACACCCTTTGGGAGTCAATTTTCCCAAAACCCATTTTGTAGCGGATATTAACTCCATGAAAGAACTATGCCTACCAATTTTCAAGCCAGTAGGTCAAGTACTTTAAAAACGAAAATATTTATCTTTTACGCCCCTCAACACCTCTTGCGGGTCAATTTTCCCCAAACCCATTTTGTAACGGATAATAACTCAATGAAAAACTATGCCTACCAATTTTCCAGACTGTAGGTCAAGTATTTTAAAAACAAAAGTATTTATCTTTTACGCCCCTCAATTCCCCTGCAACGCCACTTGGGGGGGGGGGCTATTTTCTCAAAACCCATTTTGTAGCGAATCTCTACTCTATGAAAGGAATCTGCTTACCCAATTTCAAGATTGTACGTTGAGTAGTGTAAAAATGGAAACAATTATTAATAACCCCCTTAACCCCCCTCCCGTAACGCCCCTTGTGGTTCGAATTTCGCAAAATCCGTTCTTAGCTGTCCTCTACTCCATGAAAGGAATATGTCTACCAAATTTCAAGTCTGTAGGTTGAATAGTTTCGGAGATATCGTGATTAGTCAGTCAGTGAGTGAGTTGATTTTCTCCTTTATATATATAGATTTTTAATAACATTAAAAAGCAGATTAAGCTGTGACTTTGTTGTAAAGTACACAAAAAAATATATGTGCGAGTGTTTTCAAACGTTAATCATTTTTATTCCTTCGCATCGTGTAATCACAATTTGTATAATTTTTAAGTGATGGATCAAACTGTTTTACATAAATCTGAAAAACATTGTTCCTAATTCTCTTATAACTGGAAATAAATTTTTTAAGAATATTTTTTAACTAATGTGTTAATGAAGAACTACTTTTGTTTATTTTTTGCAAATTTGTGATGTTCTCTCTCTCTCTTTTTTTAAAAAAATTTTTCTGCAAAGATAAATGCTTTGATGGAAAAGCAATTTTTAATGTGATTTCATTTATTATGTATCGGATATTAAAATATACTGGGAAAAAAATTCTTTTATTTCATTACTTAAATGCAAAATTATTTATAATAGAAATTAATCTAAAATAGGAAAGTGTGAGTGTATTTTCTGCATTGAAGGTTTTTTTTTTGGATAAGCAAGATCTTATTTCAATATATAATTATAAACAAATCATTTCATTGCCTAGACATTCTTATTGGCATGTTTATTTTTTGCTATATCCTTTAACACGAAATTCTTTTAATATGAAAGTATATTTCAGTCCCCTCAGTTTTGTGTTATATACACAACAAAATAAAAATTGCATTGGGTGAGATTCCTTCGCAATGGTACACACATAATACATATCTAAGCAGCCTAATGATTCGTGTGGCTTCCTTTCCTCCGTCAGAGGAAATCGTTGCAAGTATTCTGTCTGAGGGAGTGAATGAAAATTAACGTCACCCCATTCAGCTACTCGAGTAACCTGTCTGATGGGTCCATCTAATAGTTGTGACATCAATGAATGGTAATATATTACCACTAGTTAAACTGCTGTTTTTGCATACATTTTTAAAAATTAAAAGCATCCAAGCAATGTCTTTTATAATTTATAAGACTACATTTAATTCTATTCTTTCAAAGTCCGTTATTTTATAAAATTATTTTGAATTTGTGATTTTCTTCCTTTTTTAAATTCATTCTTTTTGTTTTTAATCCTTTCTAATGCCATTCTTTTGTATTAGAACTGCCAGAAGTACATTCTTTCCAAAAGCGTGAAATAGTGATATATCTATCTGACTAAGAGTTGAACTTTTACATAAATTTAACATTTAAATATATAGAGATTAGTATGAAATTGTAGCATAAAACGAATTAAATGTAGATATCAGGAATATTTTTTCAAAGATTTAAAGCTTCTTTCATTCGGAAATAGGCATCCTGAATAGAATTATAGCTCTTCAAGAAATCGTAACATCTGACATTATTCAATTCTTTTTTTTAAATCAGATTACACTCGACTTCGTGTTCATGAAGTAACAATAATATTATTTAATCCATTTTGAAAGAGAAATTTCATCTTGAATTGCTCTTTCTTTCTCTTATATTTTCATTTACTAGGATTAAAAATTCAATGGTTATACTATTTTCAATCGTTTGTAAAAATGCTCGACCAGTTTTCTGAAGATAAAGTGTTATCTTATTTTTTTTCAATGGTATTTTTTATTTCGAAGATATGAGAATTGTCAAGCATATCTTATGTGTTATTAGATCTCACTTTATAGATATTTTTCTGAAATGCTTCAAGAATTTCGAATGCTTATTCAACCTTATTTTTAAGCCATTAACTATCTATAAATGCTTCAAAAGAATAAAAAAATTCAATGTAGCATAGAAAATAATTTTTTTAACGAAATATTCTAGATTTTCTGTTTTTTTTTTGGCTTGTATTATTTTATATGAAAAATACTCTACAGTTACGTGTTCATAGATTATGCATCAGCTTGAGACGTATAAGGTCAACCCACAAGCAAACATTACCCCAAAAAATTCAACTTAATCTCATCAGAGACACACAAAATTTTTAATATACTCTATTTCAGAGATGATATTTACAAAAAAAATATTTACATATATATATTTACATATATAAAATCCAGCATATATCACTGACCCATACTGTCAAGCTGCATTTTTGAATGTTTAGGTATATTCGCTGTATAACACGCACCCCTTTTTTTACGAACAGGTCCGATTCTGGCAGGTGCGCAGCTCGTGCACAGTACGCGGAAGGCCAAAACAAGCAAGTCGCATATAATTTTTTCAATGAAGTAAAATTTTTTACGAATTTCTCAAAATGAAACATAATAAGTCGAATAAATATGCTGCCTTTTTTTTTTTTTTGTTATTGAAAAATCAAAATAAGTCCCGATTTCTCGATAGTAGAGAATAGTTTAAGAAAAATAGAATGTTTGTACCACTGGCGAAGCTAGTCTTGAGTGAGCCATGTATCGAAGATTCCTTGGGGGTCCTCTTTTTGGTCTCTTAATAGCTTACAATTTTTTCTTACACATGTTGGGGCCCCTGTAACTTGGGGGCCCCGTATCTTTGATACTGCAATAGCTACTCCTCTGATTTGTATGCAGTGTGTTGGTCATTAATATCTACTTTTTACGCACATCCTTTATTTTACAAGCAAAACAAAATTCGTGGCAGAGCCGGTAATACCGCAATAGAAAAGGCTCCTTTTGCTTATCAACGCCCTTGGTGGCGCACTGTGGATTGGTGTTTAACAAAGGAGTCTCGAAAATGATTTTTCGAAAGTTGCTTTATGAAAATATGTAATATGGTTAATATATTACCAAAGACAAAGGAGTGTTTAAATTTAATATGAATTTGGGGAAATTAAAAACTTTCAATTTAATAATAGCCATAGAATTTACAATGAAGTAATTTTTGTATCTATCTATCTATCTATCTATCTATCTATCTATCTATCTATCTATCTATCTATCTATCTATCTATCTATCTATCTATCTATCTATATATCTATATATATTGATATTAATTAATATTTTACTTTTTACTCTTACATGGATAAATGAGTTCATAACGTCAACGTTAAGCATCAGTCAAAATAAGAAAAATTCTCTAGAGGGGCGCACATTAGGACTTTGCACGTGGGCGGCCGATACCCTAGGATCGGCCCTGTTTACGAAGGAATCCGAAATGTACGAGTATGCGTGGAATGCTCTTAAGTTTTGAAGTCCTTTATTTGAGGTATTATACCAGGCTGTTGGAAAAAAAATAGCACACTTCTAAAACTACAGCCCGTTATGTTCATTTGACATGCCATTTCTTTTAAATAAACAATATTCTGATCCATGCAGAAGTCTAATTTTTCTTTTTATTTTCAATCTCTTTTTTTTAATTTTTAATCTCTTTTTTTTTAAAATTTTTAAAGCTATAATTTTTATATTCAGCGTATAACGCCCATGCGTAAATTTTGATCTTATTTTTTATATAAAAAATGCGCGTTATATGCCGGATTTTACGGCAACTAAATATTAAAGATTTAAAACGGATAACTGAAATTTTGGAGATAAAGGAATGTGTGTAGAATGCTGTAATATTTATAAACATTGCAGACTGAGGGACTGGTATTCAATAATATCAGTTACTTGAGCCTGCTCAGTCACTTGACCTCGGTTCAAAATTACGAAGCTCGTCTCTAATAGCCTTTGTGTTGCTTCAAAGGGTGCCGTAAATTTAAATGAATCAATCAAGCTGCTGAATTGTGTTGTCTTAATTAAATTCATATTTCGCATGTCGCTAAAAAAGCCAGTGCTCCACAGCCTTTTTACCGGCGCGGACCACAGTTAACGTTTGATAATTTTATCGCGGCTAGCTGGTGGGATCAGGGGATGTTGATTGTTCATATTTTGGATTGTTTTGATTTAATAATTTTAATTTAGTTGTATTAAAACATACCTTCAGTATAAAATGCAGTTTCACCAAAAATGAATATAAAGTGATTTCCATGTAAAGCGGTACAACCCGATTAGAAATACACCACAATAAACAAAATGGGAATAATTTAATGTTCCTTAGGCGGCCCAGAGCCATTTGATCCACGGACTGGCACCAGTCCGTTGCTTAAGAGTTGGGGGCAACTGGTTTAATCAACGTAGGCTTCATTGAAGCTCATAAATGTGTAATCAACAACCTTCGCAAAACAAGTGTTTTAGTTTTCAATAAAAATCTTTTTCTGAGTTTTTATGTCTTTTTCATATTTTTCCACATTTACCGTTGTTTTTGCAATTCACACATATAATTTTTTATTATTTTAATTGAGAATTTTTTTTGTTGTGGACTTTACCTTTTTTGCGTTTTTATTCTGAAGCTGACTCAGATTGAAAAAAAGTGTTTTTTGTTACTAAAATTTTTACTACAAAATTCAAAGTTATTCTTTTGTCATCAGAGGAGGTCTAAATTTAAATCTTTATCATTGCAAAATAATATTGTATTCAAATATAACTTCTTAAAAAAAAAGGGAAAAAGTTTCTTTGGGGAAAGAAAAAAAATTTTACTTTTGTTTCACTCAAAACAAAGCACATCTCGCGAAATTTATCCGCTTTCAAATACTCATGTTTTCAATAAAAATTCAATCCGTCGTATTGTATTCCACTTGAAAGTTGGCGCCATTGCGGCGCAATTTGGCATCATCTCCATCAATTACAACTTTTTTTCGCGGCAACCCTAAAGTTGTTGTGTTCTCTAACCGCGCTGCTGGCTAAGTTCGAAAACTTTCGGCCGCGTGTGACTGAATTTATAACTGTGGATTAGTAACAAAGACTTTTATCAGCCGTTTTTCATGAGAAAGGATGCTGAGGCATATTTTTATTACTATTGCATTTGGAAACTAGTGTACTGTAACTCGGAAGGTTCCTTTTCAGATCTTTGATTGAGAGGACAAGCTCTTAACATCTTTTTTTCTCCAACCTCGAGGTTCTGGATTTGCAACAATGTTTACGGTTAATGGTCATCTTTTTCGCGAGTGCTTTTGCTCTTCTAAGGTATCGTTACTTTGATTTTTCTACCTCGGATTTCCAATGTGAAAACTTGATGGAGAATATATTCTTTTCAGAAGATAGTGTTTTTTATTTTTAATTTAAGTCTTGAAAACTATTATTTTGCGAAAATTAAATGTTTTTATTACGGACATCAAAAGGATATTCTTGGACGAAACTTAAAATGCATATGTTGTGAAATTGCTTGGTTTGTGATTATTTCATTTTTTTTCTGGCTAAAAATTCTTGTTGATTGAATATTATTTATATTAGTACAATTTTTTGTTGTTGTCCAAGTACATTACGTTTATAAGTGGAGAATAGGCAAAAATCTGTTACAATGACGATTAAAAAAATATTGTTTTGAAATGTCCCAGGATTTGTTGAATGAAGAGATAAAGTGATTGTGTAATTGTTGTTTGACATCCATAAATGTTACCAGATATCTATCAACCGATGCTATAAATTGATTATTTGACGACATCCTTGATATATGATCAAGATTATCTATAAGAGCCTGGACTCATACTGGTTTTCAGTCTTCATGGGCGAGCTGTTGTTGATAAAAAAAAACATCTCAACATGGGAGAGTGACAGTGGCAATTCGAGCTTGAAGAGATAGCTAAAATTCTTTTTTCTTCCAGCTCTAGATTTTGTTCCAAGCAATAATTCTGCAACCGATTTTCCCAACGAGTGTGTGAAAAAAAAGGATTCCCTGTGGCTGTGTGGTTCGGCACGTCGCGCGGTGAACATCGCTGAAGCGAAAAACTTGAGAACTCGATACTGAAAGTATGTGAGGATATTTAGAGAATTTTTTTGATCTTCCATTTCAGTGGATTTTGGATGGGGGGAGGGGCCTACAGATGATTTTGTGACGTCATAAGGTAGGAAGTTGGTTGGGAGAAAAAGATGAAAGTGACAGTGAACTTTGGATCTGTTCGCGTCATAGTGCCATGTGGAAAAGGAGATCTACCAGTCAAGAAATTGATGGATCTTGCTATTACGCGATACAAGAAAGCTACAGGGAAGGTAAGGCTAATTTTAACATCATTTTAAATTTAGTGTGTTTATTAATAATGTTTTATATGTGTTCTTAATGAAAAAGTGGATTGCAAATTAAATTTCACTGTAAAAATCGCTTCATTAAACTATAATGACTTTAAAAAAAATTGAAAGGCACTTTTCAAATTTAATAAATAGAAAGTTGTGCCGGGAAAAATGAAATGAAAGGGGGAAAAAAAACGCTCTGAACTAAAATTATTTTACTGTATTGCTTGTTACTTGTTAAATTATTTTTCCGAAGAATTCATTGATATATTATGTTTTTCTAATATTAATTTTCTTTCCTTTTTTTTTTCTTGAAAGAAAGAACGATATTGTTGAGAACAATTATTAGGCAAAATTGATATCTATTTTGAAAATGTTTATACTGCTTGTGTAAGTTAGAAATTTAATAGAAAATTTAAATTTTTGAAATAGATTAAATTTCCAAGAATTCAATTTAAATCAGTGTTTTTGCTTTATTTCATTATAATAAAATATATTTTACAAATGAAATGTAATAATATGCTTCAGATAGAGAATAATGCTTTAGGCACATTTCATATAGTACAGCTCATACATGTGCTTTGCATACATTTAATAAAAGCTCACAAATTTCCTTTTAAAAAAAAGAAAAGAAAAATATTAAATTTTGATTATGATGTCTTTTTATAAAATGAATAATTTCTCCTTGTAATAATATAATTTTTTGCTTTATGAATGGAGGGAAAACTAATTCACTATCTTATGTTTATCTTTCACAATAACAAAAAATAGCAGACATTCAATTGAATAAGTTTGAAAAATACTTCTATTTTTTTTCATACATACCTTTATTGCACGCCTGTAAACCTTTTGTGTGTCATTACAAGATTTTCTGTATTTTTGTAAAGATGTTTATTTTCTCACGATCCATCCATTTAAGGGGTTAGATAAATAATAGCTTGATTACATGATACTTACTCATTCATATGTTTAGATAACTCTATTGTTTTAAATACTGAATCTAAACAAAGGAATATTATTTTGTGAATTGTTTTCTATCGGATACCTTTTCTTATCCGTTCTCAGCCTTGAATTCCGGGAACGTTTCGAAGAGAATTATCTTCCATTTTTCTTCCTGAATAAGTATGCGCTCAGTTCCTTCTTTTCCGACCCCAAACGAAAAGTTTTTTACTTTTTGAGAGAAGAATGTCGTCAAGGTCGTTCGTTTTTAAGGAGTTATCTCCTTTATTGAACTCTAATGAAAATAATTTTTGTTTGTTTGTTTCTTGAAAGTTGTTTAAGACTGGATTTCGTTTCACAATATGCCAAGTTAATATTAATGTGGATGCTCGCCGTTTGGGACAAGCATATTGTCAAGGCCATTGTGAAATTTTAAGAGGAAATCGGAAGTTAGTTTATACTTGGCAAATGTAAACGTTGATTCATCTTTTGAAAAGGTAGGATTCTTGTAAATTTGGGCATTCCTGCAGTACACATACCTGAAATGTTATTAAAGTTAAATTGAAATCAATTCATGTAAAAACAGTTTATTTCTGTACGATTTATGTGATATCATTTCTTTTCATGTGAGTACAGAAGAATGAATATAAATTTAGGGAATCTGTGTTGTATTATTTAAAAGTTGTATGCAAAGGCTTCAGCAATTTTGTGATGTGTTTTGGGGAAATAGCTTCATTTTTGTTATAAAATGCATTTAAACAATAATTTTTTCAAATAAATAATGTATAATTTATGTAAATTTTAGCAATTTTTATCCCTGGTTCACAAATGTTACATTGTCTCAGAAAAAATGAGAACATAGGAATTAATCTGTTCTTTTTAAGCTCTAAATATTGTTTCAGTTTTATCATTACGATAAAAAAAATAGTTTATATATATATATAAACTTAAGAGAGAGTAAAAAGAAGTTTTTTCGTTTCATTTGCGATTTTTTTAGTTACTGGCTTATATTTGTTGAAATAGCTGTTGCATATATTAATAATAATTAATATATATGCTCATTGGAATTTAGAATTGTATTATCTTTCGTCTCACAATGAAATAACTTTTCTTTATTCATTTTGAAGTATGAACCCCTATTATATATAACAGTATTTAGTTCATATATAAGAATCTGATTATAAGAAAGTTGTGCTATAGATGTAAATAACAACACCGTATCAAAGGGAAAAAAAGATAAGCGTTGTACACGAAAACTGTACTTTCCTACTCTTTTCCACCCAAAAAGATTAAATAAGCGAAAAGATCACTTTAAATACAAACCTCATTCAGAAAACGCTTCATCAATTAGTGAAAAAATTTAACGTAATAATTACTCTTTGGAAAGAAGTGCATCAAAGTAACTGGCACCTGGATACTTCACTAATATAGGTCATAACAAACCATGCCCAAATGACTTAACACTCTTTTAATTACTTCTTACAATTTGAATCATTTTGTTGAAATTTTTGTATTTTTTGGTGTTTTATTTAACATTTATTTTAAAATGAAAATAAGATGTATTGCAGTGATGGTGGAAAAATTATATGGAATCCATTATTTCAATTCTAAAATAAATCTGCAGTACTATTTGAAAATTTTTATCTTTCAAAACGTTTCATCAAACCAGTTTTGTGTAGTTTTATTTACCTAAGCTCTTGAAGAACTATTTGAAATTAAGTACTTTAATGATATATTATTTTACTTCTCGCTAGAGTAAATATGATTGAGGAGAAAGAGAGAAAAAAAGATGACATTTTTTTCCCGGCACAAAAAATAAACGGAGTACAATTACGAAAAGCAAACCAAGAAAAATGTTTATTCAATATTTTAAAAAATTTAAATTGTCTTTATTGAAATGTATTTCCCCAATAATTTCGTTTTGTCCTTTTTACTTCCGCATCATTTATTCTCAGTGCGATGCGTTTAGGAAAGAATATAAACGCATATGTACCAAAGAAAATTCGTTAGTTTTAATATATTTATGAACTCTAATAATTTTAATAAATTTAGATTTTAATAAAAACTATATGTAGCATATATATTTTTTATTGTTACTTTTTATATTTTTAATGGTTTAGACGAGATGAATAAAAATGAGTAAATAAAAAGAAATTTGGGGGACATGAAAGTTCAAATGCTTTTAGTTAAAAAAGTTGGAAAAAGTTTTCAGGATATACATAGATTCAAATAGTATGAAGATTTTATCTTTGAATTGTAAAAATATGTTTCTTTTATATAAAAATGACAATATACGTTTAAAAGGAGTTCATAGTAGTTTATTCTCTCTCTCCTTCCTTTACGTGCCCTTACATTTAAAAAAAAAATGCTGTGATATTTCGTTGGAAATGAAAATGTTTGTGATAAGAAGTTTTGAAGAATTGAAGTTTTCCTATTTGATTTTATAGTATATAGTATAGTTTTATTTTTGTAATAATATTATTTCTTTTTAATTTATGCTAGAAATAACTTTAAAAACAACTAATTTTTTTAATATTTTTTATTTTGCTTTAGTATTATAATGTAAATATATCTCTTTGAGGTTCAGCCATAATTTCGAGTAAATTATAGGAGGAAAAATAATAGCAAAACATTGTGTTGAGAATAAAAAGGATACAGAGGGGGAGGGGAGAAGGATATATTTTTTTTGAAGAAAAAGTGTTCGACGATAGATTTCAGAATAGTTGTTATGCATTATATTTTGGCATAATTCTTCAATTTTTATTTCAATTATTTTGTCTGTGGTTGATTGATAAGTGAAAATTCTTTGAAAAAGAATTAAAAGACACGTCGATATTTAAAGGGTTATTTAGAGATCGTAAATTATTAATTGATTAAAATTAAAGTTAACAGATTCTAAATGCGCGCAAGTTTTCACAATGGATATTTTTTATGTATTAAGTAATAAAAAAAAGAACGAAATATTTTACAACTGACGAGGCTTAAGTCTTACAATTGGAGTGACATTTCATTGTTTTTAAATGACACATAAAGTATATTTTACGTAAAATTCATGATCTTTCGTAATTCTGTAACAATTTTCTTCTATTGTTCTGGTAGTTTTTTCTACTCCGGCAATGTTTCGCTGATAGGACTTTGTCTGTAATATGTCTGACAAAAATTGCCTGTATATTTTTTGAGTCCTAATCCATTCATTAAATATTAGGGTATTTTTATTTTGAGGATGAGGGATGATTTTTTTTTTTGAAATTCTTAATATACTTTTTTTGAGGGAGGGGGGGGGGGGTTCGATTGTTTTATAGCAATTTTCGTCTCCTTTTTATGCTAATCTGCAAATGAAGGATTCATTATTATTCTATTTTTTTGAGTATATTTTTGGTATCATACTGATTTAATTTTCCACATTATTTGTGAGAAAGTTGGGAAAATTTTCTGCTTTTTTGAAAATCTGCGACAAATATAAGATTTATAATTAAAGATATCAAATGTGGAATTTCATTTACATTCCTTTTTGACAGATTCGTGAATTCTTATAATAAAGGAACAAATGTATATTTTTAATGTAAAAAAAAAGGGAATATTTACATTTATCTATAACTAAAATGGTATGTTAAGTACACAGAATTGACGGGAATAATATATATGTGTATCATTTTAGAACAAAATGGTATCCTATACGATCATTAATTCATTGAAATAATTCTCTTTTCTTAAATAATACAGATTTAAACAAAGCTTCTGAATATTTATATTATTATTATTGTTATTGTTTTATTATTTTATATTTTTTATGACTTAAGACTATAGAAAAAATATTGACTTATTTAAAGAGTTTTTTTTTTCATTAGTAAACAAACAGTTACCGCAGCTTCATTATCTCTTTATTTTCATTCCTTGCGTAGCTTAGTTAAATAATTGTCGTACACAATATCACAGTAATCTGGGTTAGATATACCATGCAGCATTTAAATCATTTTAAAGATATACATTATTTGAATAAAAAAATTAACTAAAATCGAAATCAGTTTTTCAGAATTTCATTGTTTAACAAATATAAACTTTGCGACTTGTTGAAATTCTCTCTTATTTTGAGATCACACACAAATAAATCATTTTTAACTGCTTTTATGCATTATACTGTGCAGATTTTTTATAACTCTATTTCTGTTTAAAGAACTTTATTTATTGAGGCAATAATAACAGTATAATGAATTGATACCGTTTCTGTTGTAATTGCTTATATTATTATTGTATTCGACAAACACTTATTATTCGCAAAAAACCTTTTATATGATCATTCTAATTTGCAAAAACTCAGAAAGCAGTGTCTTAAACAATTTTTACTAAATGTGTACATTCTTTTCAGTGGCAAACTTCCAAGATTTTCATTCATTTAAATTAATCCTTTCTTTGTATCGCGCAAATCGTTAAATAAAGAGCATTTGCATTGAAACTCCATGAGGGCGACTATTTTAAACCACCCCTGTCGTCTATAAACTCCACCGACACAATCAACGAAGTCATACGTACTGGTAACAGAAGGCTACTATTCTTTGGGGCTCGGCCAGCTGTAGATGTGCTCACTACGGATTTCCCCCCTTTTTTACTATCGTATTCTGGGTGCATAATCACTTCATGCACGCATATCCCCTATGTCCCTCCCAGTATGCGTCCCCTATATTTTTCAACGTTATTTTATTTTTATGTTATTGAGCCTGGGGAAAAGGAAACCACCTGGCGGACTCACTGCTCCACTAGGTATAACCGGCATCCATCCTGGAATGGTTATTGTACCTTTGGAGTTGCCTTCCTCGAGGGGTTGGGCAGGGTTGGATCAAATAGAAGGTATTTTAAGAGATTGAATGGAAAGTTTGTGTATGTAGGGTCAGGTTCATTTCTAGATGAGTTTCCCTTTCTTGGTTAGAAGATAGGTTTTTGAATGTTTCTAGCGATTGTCCGGAAGTAAGAAATATGTCCATTGTATAATTATTATTGTTGATGGATATTTTTCGAACATATCATTGATATTTTTGAGAGAGAAACGCATTAAATTATGTTTAAAAGAGGTATTTTGATTTAAGAAAAATAAAAATAAAGCATACTTTGTATTAAAAGACTTTTGTGAATGCACTTGAGTGTTGAATTTTATAACGTGAAGACAACTTTACAAATAATTAAAGTTTTACAGCATTTTACTTCCTCTGTCTTAAAAATACCTTGAAGTATGAACTCAAAGTTTATTTTATGAAACAATCGAAATGAATTTAACTTTTTACCTTTCTGCAAGAAAGCAAAACTTTGATACTAATGTAAACAAAATAACTTCATTAAAAAAACATTGCGATGTTGATATTTGGATGATATTTCTTCTTAAAAAGTTTTCTGAATCTTTCTGTGCTATAAATAAGAGACTTGCAATATGTGATGTCACTAATGAGAATGGCAGCATTTTAGCATATTATGGAGTACAGTCAAATCATGATAGTTTCACTTATGAATCATAAATAATAATGAAATTGTAAAATTGCTAAAGTTGTATTAAGTAGAAAATGTCGTGTATGTTTTATGTAACGCATTGAATCACATGCGATTGTCATTTTCTTAAACTGATCAAAATGTTTAATCTTTATTTATATTTTAGAATTCTTTATTTAATAAAATTCACTTTGTCATTTATAACTATTTGTTTTTTCCTGTTAATTATTTAAAAAATTCTGAAAATATATAAAGGGAAACTATTTTATTTCAATCAAATCCCCCAAAACTGTGAAAACAAAATGAAATTAAGAAATTATTTAGCAAGAGAGGAAAAAGGGAAAATATTTCATTAATAAGAATAGCCGACTTTCTCTTCATAACAACACGTAATTAAAGGTGATTTATGCAGATATGAGTCGAAACAAACCTTCATTTGATTTATTACAAGTTTACGTCGAATCTATTCTTTGATTGGTTCCGGTTTTTGCCTCATGAAAATTTTCAAATGATTGCGGTTTGTAACTCTTAAAGATTATTTCACAGTAAAAATGTTTGAAAATTGTACGTATTAATTACTTAATTTGAAATCTACCTGAATTTTTTGTTGATTTTATGATTCATTCTTGAATATCCTATTAAATTTCATTCATAGCTTGTTTTTCATACATTTAATGCGAAATAATTTCTTCAGTTGTTACTGTTAGAATGTGTGTCGATGTTTTTTTTTTTGAAAAATGATTGTTTAACTCTTTTTAATTATTTCCTATTTTTTCTTTTGTTTGTATTAAACTTGAAAAAAATATTTCGTATACTGCTTACTGTATCATGTAAATATTGCTTAGTGACTGAAAATTCTATTTGAGTATATCGTAACCTTGCCGAAATGAATAAAATCAAGAGTGGCCAATTGTTTTGCCTCGAGAACCACATTGCGGAAGCAGAGGACACCGGATGGGGGGGGGCTGCAGATTTTAAAATGATTGCAATCATTAGTTTACATCTGAGAAAAGGTGTAAATTATGCTATGAAAATCAATAAATACAAGTTAAGTAAAATGATAATAGTTTTATTCAATTTATTTATTGTGCTAATTTCATGCGAACTTTAGCTACACACACGCAAGCACATTTAATTTTAGAATCAGTTTAATGAGATAAATGCAACCTGTTGCACTTTCGTTCAATTTTTTTTTGAACTCAGGAGTGAGATTATTTGTTGAAATTTTCATCACATCCTGGAAGTTAATGTCAGGCAACTTGCATCTATACTTACTCTTGTTGATTTTCATGCAAGAAAAACCTTGCTCACAACAAATATATGTCAACCCAAAAATAGAGAACATTTTCTCAATATCTGATTTTCTGATTGTCTTGATATGCCACATGTGACACGCTATTTGCCCACCGCTGTATAAAATTGTCAACTTTTTTCATTTCGATCTCTATTATACCAATATTTTCAAACAATATTTCTACTAAGTAATATGGATACAAGAAAGCATACCTATACAACATTTTATTTATTTGTCCTTTACATTACAGAAATAGAAATTGTAATATAATATTTCTTGAGAAATTCAGTGGAAAATTTTCATATATTTTTTCCCAATTTCAAATTTTATTAAAGCAAATAAGTGTTATATATGTGTGTGTGCATGCGTGTGTATTTTTTCTAAATTATTAAATAATCACGATGATTGTATAGGATATTTACCACATACCTAATTTTACACACACTTTTAATATTGATTGCATAATCTTATCGCAGTGAAAGTAAAAGTTATTCTCTGTACAAGGTGATGCAGCGTTGATGGTAGGCGGGAGCTCAAATCGATCCATAGGCGTTGGCGGGCTTCTAAATGCTGGAAGAACAACACCAACAAAAGTGTGCCGATTACAGAACCCATTGCCGATTCATCAGGATGCTAGACAGCTCATCTGGGCGTCACATTCCGACACAAAACCGTCAAGGAAAAACGACAGTAAATAAACAAAAAAAAAAATTGTAAATAAAAAGTAAATATGAAAACGCGTAGAAATGGAATGGGAAAGCTACATTTAGTATTCTGATCCAAACAGGACAGGAAATTTATTGTGGATCATCGTGAAAAGTACAAGGTATTTGTTAAATAGTGAATAGTGTTGAATGTTAACCACACGGCGGGAAAAAGATATGACAATGAATGAAAACTTATGGCTCGGTAGAAAAGGTAGGAAAAAAATGTGCTTTTGGAGCTAGCTCGGCATTTGGGTCTTTCTTGTTTTTGCTGGGATGTAAATAGGTTTATTTTGACCGATATTTAATGTTTTTATAGGTTATAACGCATGAACTTGTGTGTGTGTTCTCGCGTTATTTCGGCCTTTGAGTGTATTTATAAAGAGATAATGTTTTTATAAATCGTTTTATATTG